>BMAU01011928.1:1082500-1312500 GCA_019973935.1 Trichonephila clavipes | reverse complement strand
TGTCTGACGATTTCGGAAATTGAATGGCCCCTGCGTTGCGCACCTACGATTTAAGGCGTCTAAATTAGACAGTTTACCCCTACTGGCAATTCCAACAAC
This sequence comes from Trichonephila clavipes, assembly GCA_019973935.1. Lineage (NCBI taxonomy): Eukaryota > Metazoa > Arthropoda > Arachnida > Araneae > Nephilidae > Trichonephila > Trichonephila clavipes. Next base: position 1,312,401 of record BMAU01011928.1, on the reverse strand, counting down.
TAATTCAGAACCACCACAGCACGCGCTATATACTCAGTTACCACAGTGCTCTCACTTGCGCGTAAAGGATGCTCAGCGCTACACATAGCCCTTACTATTCCTAATTCAGTGGCACTTCAGTGAATAAACACATATTTTAAAAAACTTATTTTAGTTATTGTTATGTTCTGATTTAGATTATTTAACTTGGAAAGAAATAAAGGAAATTATGAATCAAAGTTTTTGTATTTCGGATGATTCAAGTGATGGGAATTCTGAAGAAGTAGTTTTGCCTGACATGAGGTTGATGTATTTGTAGAAAATGAAGATTATAAGAGGGTGTAAATGATACCACGGAAGTTACTCCAAATATTAGATTAAACACATGTGAATTAAAAGCCAGACCAAACCTTTTCTGATGTTCGAGATGATAGAATTGGACATTTTCTTCCATTTATGATAGACAAATACGCATCATAATATAAATATGAAGGTTGCAAATCTAGAACTCGTGTTTTATGTATGCTAAACTTAAAATAATAAACCTTTGCTTACAAATAAATAATGGTTTTGAAGCATTTCACTTGAAAACTTAATCAGTACGCATTTTCTCTATTTTTGAAAAAGATTTGTTAAAATAAATGTTATTGGGGGGACTGGATTCGTTATTGTTGCAGTTAAAACCCCGAGATGCACATACAGGGTGATTCGCTATCAAACCGACTAACTTGTACGGTGCGTAGTGGGTACAGAGGAGTCCCGCAGAACTACAATTACTGTAGTTGTGAGCTATGGTGCAGAGGAAAAAAAACAGAAACAGCAACACATTAATGATATAGAAAGCGTTTTATCGAAAGGTTGAGCCACAACGGGTGTTTAAAATTACGACCAGGTCTGACAGTGACACTGTATGGAATTCCTTACTTTCAGGAATATTCATCGCAGCAATTTTGCGGTAGATGGCGCTGAACGGAAGGTTTCATGATCACCGATCTTGCAAGAAGTCATCATTTGGGATCCGTTTCCCGAGGTAGTAGGATGAACAGGGGCGTAACGTACATCCCCGCATCGCGGGGGGGGCAGGGTTCTAAGGGGCCCAAAGCCTGATTGACGCAAGTGCCTACCCTTTGTAAAATTCAACGTGGGGGCCCAAAACCTGACTTTGCAGGGGAGCCCAAACGTTCTCCGTTACGCCACTGAGGATGAACCTGTATTCAAAACAGAAACTGGCCGGCATGCTGATCGTATATGGAGCTGTGGATTATAACGGGTCCACCGCTCGGCTTGCCAGATCGCCGGACCTTTAACACCTGGATTTCTTCTTCTGGGATCATATGAATAATTTGGTGTACGAGACCCCCTTTCCTTCAGTTGAGGACCTAGCTGCCGGGGGGATACATTTTATGCCAGGAATCTTGCAGAAAGAAAATAATTACATCCAGCGTCATTGTCAGGCCTACCAGACGACTTCTGGTCGTAATTTCGAACATTTGTTTTAGTATAACCTTCCAATTGAAGGCCTTTCTGTCCGATTAATGTATTGCCGTTTCTGTTCTTTTTCTCTGCTTCTTTGCACCACAGCACCCAACTACGACATTTGCAACCCTGCATTCGGCGTGATTCTGAGTCATCTCTGATCCCCCCTACACCCTGCAAGTTTGTCGGTCTGGTAATGAATCACTCTCTATATGTATCACACCTCTCACGCACACACACAAAATAACAAAACTGATTATAAAAATTTATTTTTTCAGCATTTGTACTTATGACTTAACTATTGGAAAAATCAAGGTCTAAGTCAGGTCTGAAGAGGATAAGATTTGAACGAGCAAAAAAATTCAAGCTTCCCACTTCGCACAATGGCACCGTTTTAAAATGTCTATTGTGCATGGGAGAATTCAAGGTTGGATACTTTTTGAGAAGACCTTGCATACAAGTGTGTTCTTGCATACGAATACTTTTACTTAAAAACTATTAGTAGAGTCCCATTCCTAAGGTACACTGGTGTCCAAAAGTTAAGCATAAATCGTAAAATACGAAAAACATGGAGTAAATATTCGTAAAATTATTCCAAATTTCTTGCAGATATTAATAGGGTGAAGAAGCAACACTGGGTTCATGCAAAACCTTTCAGCATCAGTATTTTTATTTAATGTTTTCTTTCATTTTTTCTTTAAAGTGCGAATCATTGCTATTCTTTCAAACTGCTACTTTGGATAACAAAATTAATTATTATCATTCTTTGGATTTGCTTCCTTATTTCATAACCATTTTACACTCGCATATCACGTTTCCCGCCATTCTGGTTTACAGTTCCTTTTTTATTCACATAATTATCAAATGTGTTTAACAATTGGACACCAGTGTATAAGGAAATAGTATAGCTCATTTGCTTAAGTTTCACACACAGAAAATTCATAAATCACCAACTTTATTATCGTTAATAGATAAGAATTATATTTTATTCTGGCATAGTTTTTAAAATTACTATGAAAATCTGGTTTAGAGGTGAACCGTAAAAACTAAAACAATCCAGACCTTTCAAAAGTTATACTCATTCAATCCGCATTGTGTACTAATTATACTCATTTTAGCCGCGATATTATATTCATTATATAATCGTTATTGCTTCTAGATTTATATATCTTTTCTCGCACGCGTTAAAGTATTATAAACTGTGTGTGTGTGTATTTAAGATTAAAATCCAAACTCACAGAACACGTTTTAAAATTGGGAAGTATTTCAATGTTCATATATATCAGGGGTGCCGAACCTTTTTGGATCAACGAGCCATTTTTTCAAAGAAAATGTTTAAGGGGTATACACGTGCTGTCAAATAATTTTGACTTGTGAGTTTTGGGAAAATAATATAAAACTAAATATTAACAACTCAAAACTCTTTATTTACTATTAAAAAAATTCATTTTGCACTGTATAGCAGTAAATATTTTAGATATACGTGTAAATCAAATTAAAGTAACATTAATGTGACCTCTGTTGTTGCCGATTAGATGACAAATAACTTAGGATCGTAAGATGTTACTTTTAGCAGAACGCATGCTGAATTAGAGTCATCTGCCAGATGATTTCTAAGTGAGTCTTAAATGTTATTCATCTCTGGAAAAAAATGATTCTCGGGCATCGGTAGATGAAAATTTAGTTAAAGGGGCATGAGAGACACAGCTTATTCAAACAGTTAATGTGTCCGAGATCGAATTCTATGTTTCCAAAATTTCGTTACTGGCATTTTTACTTATATTGTTTGTTAATGTTTCTGTTTCAATCAATTCCGATACTTGCTTTGTTTTAATAAATTTTTGAATCCATATTGAAGTTAGATTAGAAATCAATCAGTTACATTTCAAATTCTTCTATTTTCCGCCAAATCGAATTGGGACTTCAGTTTATCAAATCAAGTCACCTCAGGGTACATAATAATTGCGGAAATAAGTTCTTCAATAATTTTTTCTTCGTCTGGTTTTTTCAAGTTTGGGAAGCACTTGTAGTTTCTTGTAATGATATCGCTTCTGAAAACATCCAATTTAGCGTCAAAAGAGTTGAGAGATCCCTCTTGAACATATTTTTTTATTTGTGTCTTGAGGCTTTACGTTCAATTCTTTGAAATGTTAGCATATGTTTGTAGAAACGCGACTGATCACTCGCGTTTATTGGTAAGACTTTATAGTGAACTTTTTTTATTTTGAACTAAAACGCAAACTGTTTTGATCGGTGACGTGCCCAAAATATTGTGTTGCATGCCACCAATGACACGCGCGTTCTGAAGCCCCATTAAATTATAAACAAAGTGTAAAAGATTCGAATTATTGAATGTAAATTTAGAAGAATTATACCTGTTTGAAAATTGTTTATATTTTCAGCCCTCTAGAGAAATTTAACACCCCGGAGACCCTTAGTTAAAGAAGAAGAATATTGGAGTAAATTGACAATTTTCTCAATCTCTCACAGTCAATTTGGCTTGATGTTTTAATCCGCATTCAACATTTAAATGCTCTTTATTCAAATTTTAAAACTAGGTTTGATCATGGTAATTACCACAGCAGACAATTCATATGGTCACATTGAAAAAACAAATGTCATATTATAATAGGAATTGATCGGAATAGACACCTTAAAGTAAAGTTTAGAAACGGTTGTCAGCCATTTTGGCTTTAAAAAGACATATCTGTCATTTGACCAGAATTATGGAATATCGTAAGAAATTTTAAAATTGCTTTTCCTAGTGAGAAGGAGTTTCAGCGCGGTTGTTATCTCCAGAGTGTGTGAATATTAACATCGCACAGTTCAGCTACACGAGGGCTTTTGGCGACGCACCATGAAATTTTGAACCATGGTCAAGTGACGTGGATGACACATGAGCTGGCATCCCCTCTCCTAACTACCACACCACACCAACGGGAAGACGTTTCAGTTCTCGACAGATTTAACGTGCATCGCTGCCCTACACGGCGAGTCTTTAGTGGTACTGGGCTCGAACTCATGACATGCCTGCCATGATCATATACCTTGACCACTGGGCTACCACAGCCCTTGCCTATATATATATATATATATATATATATATATATATATATATATATATATATATATATATATATATATATATATATATATATATATATATATATATATATATATATATCTCCAGAAAAAAATAACTTGGACACTACTTACAGAGGTGATTTAAGGTAAAAACCCGAAACAATATTGATACCAAATAATGAAAAATTGCTTATTGAAGCACCATATTCATTCCTTCCATTGAAAGTATTTGTTTGTTGTTCAGTTATTTTATACAACTGTTATATATATATTATGTATTAATTGATTTTAATTTATTTAATTAACATGTGTTGTTTTAAATACAATATTCCACAGCAGCAAGAAATTTAATTCTTTTAAAGTAAGTATTAGTAGAGTACCAGCTGTCAAAAAGGCATTTAAGTTGTTAAATTTACAAAAATTCATTTTCAGGTAGGCAGGGGTCTACAACAAACGGAAAAACATTACAAGTGTGATGTTTGGTATGAATAAAGGTAGAATGATCTTGGTTAATATAAATATTGAATTTATTCATACATCACAACTATTATTTACAAAATTATACATTGAAATTTTAAAACTTATTAAAAGATTATTAGAGTTCAATAAAGTGATTTGTGAGAGGAGGAATCCGTTTAGCCTCCACTCCCTGGTAAGTTCAGAGCCTCCGTTCTCCCTCAAGCGCCTGCTTCCTTCCGAAGTGTCAAAGCATCTCCCCCTTCACCTTTCCTCTCTCTTTCTCGGGGATCAGGGCGGCACTTTTGCACCTCTGGTTGCATCCCCTCAGCGATGGGAAAGAGTCCCTCGTGATGTTAAAAAGGTCGGCGGGTGATCCAAGCTGATACTATAATTCAAAGTTACACCTGGGTCTCTGCCCACGTGTTGATCATTTCCACAAAGACGCCGAACACAGCCGTGACACGATGACGTTACAATACGTTACAGAAGAAGTCTATGAGACAAAAAAGTTTGGGATCCTCTGGGCTAGACCTACCATCCTATATCATAACTCGGGTAGTCGGTCGAGTCGGTTTGTGCGTAGGCTTGGGAGATTGTGAGTAACGAACATTTATTTTTTTGGCTCGTTTATATGGGCATCTGCCAATGTGTACTATATACTGTGTCTAGTTATAAGGGACACAGGTGGAACCTACTTTTGCATAATACAGGGATTCAAGAGGTCTTGCTTCCGCTGGAGATATATATTAAATACTTCCTACCTCTGAATACATTCTGTTTTCTGCTGCCTCCAGCAAATTTTCCCTCGCTTTTAAATGACTGCAGCCATGCTTTTTTCTCCCATACAACCATTTAATGTCGTTGGTTTTATTTCTCGAATGGATGAGTTGATTATAGGGGCGGGCAAACGTTTTCGGAGTACTTTTCTTTTTTTAAGGGTGTTGCGGTCCCTCCAATAGCGTAGATGTGGTGAACTAAGAAAAAGGTCTACACTATTTATTATAACTTAATAATAAATAAGGAATACGTACTTACCTTTATAACTAAAATGAAAAAAACTCATGCTTCTAAAACCGCATTTAAAGTAAAACGCAAGATACAAACATATTAATGGCGACAAATATAATAATATCAAATCATGCATTTGTCATCAAACTATTCAAAATACATTAAAAAATATAAAAAAATTTCATCGAAAGTTAGTTGTAGTAGTTTTGATTAGTAGAACACTCTTGTGGTTTTGTGTGCATACTATTGTCAACCAATCTTGAATATTTCGGTACATAATTACTAACTGCTAATCTTCGGGTGGTCACCCCAAACAATCTAACGGTCCACCGGTCGATCGCGATCGATTAAATGTCTCTCACCCCCCGGGTTTATTAGATTAATGCAGTCCAAAGTTTTGAAGAGTTTCCACGCCTACTTGACATCCATAGATTCATCATCGATTTTGTTCGAAACCCATTGTAATGATCTACTTATGTAATTAGTTTTAAATCGAGTTATAATTCCCAGATCTAACAGTGAAAAAAAGCAATCGTATCTGAAGGTAAAAGAATCCTTTTGATATATTTAGGTTATTTAAATTTTGCGGTTGAAAAGGTATATTATCCAATGTGAATAGAATTTTAAAATCTCAATTATTCTGTTTCAAGGTATCCCACTACGTTCGACAGCTTTTTTAAAAAAAAATGGAGATATGGGGATTTTTTTGTGGGTTTTAGATTCATTTAGTACATTTTAAGAAAAATATGCTCAAATTAAGAAAAGAAAAATAAATTATTATTACTAAAATGGGGGAAAATTAGTCAAAATTTACAAAAAAAATTGCATAAACGGGTCCCATTATGTATAAAAAGTTTATGAACAAATTTTCTATTTTGATGTTTTGCTTTGCTATTCATTTTTGAAATAACTTTCAGGATAAGAGATATTTTAATTTTTACAAAAACTAGAGCACACTTTATCTTAGTTATTATATGAAATTGCTTAAGAAAACATTGATGATGTTTACATAAGGGCCTGTAAATTTTGTAATAAAACAGTGATTGATAAATCTGGAGGTTAAAACACTTCAACTATTATACAGAACATACACAAAAAATTTCAGTTAATTATTTTCAAAACTTTTTGAGTATTCGCTGTCCGCATTTGAGCATTTTTAAAAAAAACATGTTTCGAATAAAACGCATTTTAAAGCAAGGCTTAAAGTAATCATATCTGCTTTTACTAAAACACGTGTAGTTTTTGTTCCAGTGAACGGAAAATAATAAAATACGTATTTTCATAAAACTAATAAGATGGTCTATAAAATAAAATCATAAAACAATTTTTCAATTTTTGGCAAAGTTCACAATTTTAGGGTAGTCGGGTGAGTGAATGTGGGGTTTTATGGCGCAAGAGCCATTTAGGGTAGTCGGATACTTTAAGTAGTCTTTCACACATGGTACAAAACAGTTCTCATGTTACAAAGTATTTCTTAAATAATTCAATAGTCAGTCAAGTATTTTTATTTATTACGCATACTGGTAAATGCTTCTTCTATAGGTTTTTCATTGCAAGAGGATTGAGAGATTTATTAACTGGCTCAAGTTTTATTATGTGATCGCCTGAAGCATTACTGCACATAAATAATTTTTCACGGTCTTTTGATAACGCAACTTCTTTATCTTAAGAAACATATCGTAAGTATTTTTCGCCACCAACGAACAGTTTCGGCTGCATTAAAAATCTGGTGAGATGAATGTCTTCCTCTTCAATAATCGTTTCAATTCCTTCAGATAACTTTCTGCGGTTTCTTAATCGGCAGATGCACTTTCACCATCTATGTTAAGATATTGTAGTGATAAACACAAGCACTTAAAATGCACTTAAGTGCTAACAGTTCTCAAAGGTTCTGCCTGAAAATCTGATAGTACATACGCCATCTAATGAAAAATATCAAATGAGGTGTCTTTTGCAATTTAAAGTTACTATATCTCGTTTATTGAGCTGTTGTAGTACGGGGATTTATTTCTCTAATTTCAAATGAGATAAGTTGGTTTCGAATAGCTTTTATTGTACATCTTTTTTGTACGGGGGTCATACCCAATTCTAGAAACATGTTAAGAGTAAATTTGTGTAGAACTGTTGTATTATACATGGGTTACAAATATTTTATAAATATAAACATTTGACAAGATATTCAAGTTTTGCGCAATTGCTTATTTGCTCAAAAAACTAAATTTAAATTTCATTGTTTTAATTAAAGCGATAAAATTATATACAAAAAAAATATCTAAAAACAATTCTATTGTTCACAGTAGGCGTCCGTTGAAGGATGCCGGAACTCTTTCAACCGGCAGTGCTAAAAAGGCAATTTTCGATGCCTTTTTTTTCTGAAAATCTATAACATATATATACATTTGAAATTTTTTATGCAAGTATATTTATACTCACAAGAACTTTGTGTAAAAAATATTTTTTTATTTTTTATTAATTTACAAAATAGTATATCGACTCACACCAAATAATTTCTAAGAACTAATTTTTTTTTACAAAAAGCTCATTTTAGTACCTGTAAGCAAATATATAAAAATTACATGCCTATGAATAGTAGCTTCTTAAAAAAAGGTACATCAACTCGAAAAATTCACATTTTAATGTTATAAACTATTTCCTCCTCAGGACAATCCTGCCCCATCAACTAATTTACATTTTTCATAATCTGATCATGCTCTAGCTTCTTTTAAAAAACTTTTCTTTGCTAACCTTTTTTTTTAGCAGGAATATTTTTCTTTTAACACTCAATTTTTGTCTGGGCATTTCATAACGTATATCATGCAATCACTATGCTGTTTGCTCAATTGTTGGTAAACAAAATCTAATCGCGTTATTAATACTCTCATTTTGGGTACAATCAAGTTAAAAAATTTCTTTGATAATAATGAATTTGATAAATATTTAAAAATATGTCTCTTAGCTTTCAAAATAAGAGAAAATAATCTTTTTTATGATGAAAAGTCTCTCAAAGAAATCCTGCTGTTTTTATTAACACCACATATCTGTATCCCTGATTTTTCTTTTTAATGGAATTATCTCGTTATGAAATGCATGTGATTCTGTATTTGAAATGTTCCACTGCATTTTCTTCCCCGTAAGTCTAGATGCCAAATTTTAATAACAGGGAGATAAAAAACCCGACAGTTTATTAATAACAAGGTGACCATTTTTTACAATGAAAAGAACGAAAAATTTAAGAAAAAATTATAACTTAAATATATGAAACGTTTTATTAATTCAAACAAAAATGCTCTAATTATACGCTTACACTCTTAATATTATCTTAATTATTACCTTTAATTATTTAATTATTACCTTAAAAGAGTATTTATCCAATGAATTTTTTTGTCAACATATTATTTTCTAATATATTGAAAAGTTCGGGTAGAAAAATATCCTTCATACTGAATGTTACGGTAAGCACTGTAGCTAAAATATTAACATTAAATTTTGATTTCTCACTAGTCGCTTCACAAAAATCATTACCAACCGAAAAAGAAACCTTTTTTCAACATCTGCATTAGTTCCAGGGCAACACAACGTAAATTCAACAAGAATAATTACATTTTTATACGGAATGTGTTCATTTTTGAAATGGTTTAAGTAACTTCACCCATATTTTACCAATTTCTCAGCAAGTTGATTTTTCAATTGTTCTAATTTATTAGAATTTAAATATACATTCAGTCTTCTTTCTATTACAGACAATTGCCTTAGATTTTATTTTCAGGCATTTCTTTAAAAAAAAAACAACTCAAAGTAATTTTCTATATTTACCCACTTTACTTGAGACCAAGTCAAAAAATACCATTGAAAACTGTTATTTCCAGTGATATTTGTTTCAGACCATTCTTCGACATTTTGGAAACATGTTTGGTTCATCTCTGAATACAGAGATTAACAGATCAGTTTTAAAATATTGAAAAGGAGGACAAAAAAAGAGGACACTTTTCGAGGAAGGAAAGAACCTATAAAAGAAGGGCGGTTGGTCACCTTACTAATAAGGTGTGCTCGAGCCCATGTGTTAATGCCCATGTAAACTTTAGCATGTTGGCCCCACATCTTGGCAAATTTTAGAACAGTAAACAAGTAGTGGCAACGCATAGGGTTGCCGCAGCAATGTGTTTTGTATCAACTCTAATGCTTGTGTAAAATATTTCAGATCGTTCAAAAGATTTCATATCGGAAGTCGCATTAATAAAATTTGGATCTAAATAATAATTTCGAGTTAAGTCCATTAAATTAAAAACCCCACACCATGAATGGGAAAAAATGTTCACATCATTTTATAACTTTGCATCACGACATTTGGAGACTGTTTTTAATTTGGTGAAAATAGTCGACGGACTAATACTATGTATGGTTTCACTAAGAAGTGAAAAATCAGTTAACCAGTCCATACAGTATGAGAGACAAAACACACTTAGTGTAAAAAGATAAGGTAATTCAATTAGAAATGCATGGGAGCATTTAAAAAGTTTCGAGCTTCTCTAGTTTTATTAAGTCAAAATATATTAATGACCAAACATTTTTTGTAGTATATTTGGTCGTATTCAATCTAATTAGTAGTTTGGGCTGTGGAACTTAAGAAAGTTAACATACAATTGCTGTGTGAGTAAGGAAAAACGACGAAAAGCGAACGAAATATAATGGATCAAAGTTCAGTGTTTAATATTTGTCATATCATATAACACTGAAATTTAGTTTGCTCTCTGGCTAACCAAATGTTTTAACTCATATGCTCACACAATAAGCTTTTAGGGTACACCCTAAAAGTAATCTTTAGTATAAACAATATTCTTGAGAAACAAATGAGATAGGGTGGGTTCCAAATGGTTTTGTGATCATAGTATACCAAATCAAACGTTAACTAAATTTTGCTAAAAAGATTGGAATTAATGTGTGTTTCGAATTATTTTTGTTAATTTAAAATAATTCATGATAATTATGATTTCTGTTTAAAAAAATTTCTGATGGACTAATTTTACTTAATGATTTTGTATTAAAAAAAATTTTGTTGTCTTGACACTAAGCGGGCAAGATTTCCACCAGCAATTTTTGTCCCTGTTAAAGGCAAGTAAGGATTATTTACACGAAATTTTAATTTTGAGTCAAATTTTAATCCCCCTTCCTATATTTTCGCTGTAACCCTTTAACTACCGACGGTACTTATAAGTACCACTCACTTTAAAATTACATAGAATAATCAATTTTACTCGAATATTTTGATAATACTTAGCAGCAGTATTCTTTGAAATTCACTTTTCCAAGATATATGGCAGCACGGGTTCTTTGATGAGTATTTTAGCGGGGAAGGCGAATAGTTTTATAGCAGAAATTGCGTTTTCAGCGGATTGCAAAGATTATCATTTTTGTCCCGAAAAAATAGTTAACGTCAAAATTTAAGAGTCTTATTTTTTTGTATGTTAATGAGGACCTTAGAAAATGATTTGACTCTTCATTTTAAGTGAACGGTGTATATAATTAATTTTACAGTGGAATATCTTTAATTAAGTAATTGGCTCTAGCGTATTAAATTTCCCAAAGTTGAGTATTTTGTTTATGTATGTCTCTTAATTTTCTATGTAGTATGAAATGTTGCATGAAAAAAACTGCAGTAAATCATAATGCGGTAGATAAAGGGCTAATTGTTATAAAAAAAACACTTCGTTGGAGATTGGTTTTTATTTGGAAAATTCAGTTACGATATAAAATTTTATTTTCAATGCATTTATACTAATGTTTATATATATTCATTATTTAACACTTATAACTATTTACTAAAAAAAATCTGTATCTTAAATCTTTAAAACGTAATATTAATTTGGATTAACGGTGTAAAAGAGTGTTTGTTGTTGGTTTATACTGAATGAAACTGAGTATTCTTAAAAAGGCTCTTAATTATCCTTGATTTTAAATATCACGGAAAATTTATAATCTCTGATTAAAAAAACTGCCCTGCATTACAGGAATAGATGAATATATTTCTTCTAAAGAAATTTGTAGTTCTCAATTCCACATAATGATGTTATAAATCAACTTTTGCTTGACTGAAAAGTGTTTTGAAATGAAGCAATATTACAGCTGCAGCATCTTACTAGATAGTATGCATTATACCAATATAATAGATGGGTGGCAACGCTAAAGCAGTTATTAATTATTTATGTTATTGAATTGGCATCAGGTTGAAGATAGAAGTAAGATCGAAAGTGAAATAAAACGTTGATGTTTAATTTTTCTGATTGTGTATTATAATTGGATGAATACTTTGCAGTAGACATTTACTGAAACCGAAACATATTTATACCTTAAGTGTTACGAATGCAGAGGGGAGAGTGTTATATACTATTCTGGAAGTATGGTCGCATTATACTGTTGTTTAATTTTGTACCCCCTGTGCGTTAGTTCACGCCTACTTTTATCAACAATGGGCTTAATTTTCAAAAATTCTCTCATTACAAGATAATACATTTTTCCTAAAACTCACATTGAGAATGAAAGTAATGTTCACGTAAAATCGTAATTTCACTATATTTTTACATATAGATCGAAAATCTACCTGAATTAAAATGTAGCATGATTTTTTAAGAAAAGCTCGTATCACAATAAAATTATTCAGAGTGTTACAATAATAATGGAGCTACCATTTTGTCTCAGAGGGAGTATAATCTATTTCTGTTACCAAACAAATTTAATTTTTTTAAAAAATTTATCACTTGAGATTTACGTTTTAATCAAATAAACTTTTTTTCCAAAAAGTCATCTCCTTCTCGAATGAATCATGAAAATAAAAAATACCGAGCTAGATTCAAATAAAAAAGAAAGCCAGCTGCGCTCTTTCACGAATTTTATTTCATCACACATTTAACGAGGAGTGCTTTTACATTTTTGCTAGTACAATGGCAGAAAACTCTTTCACCTTTATCTTCCGTAGAGATGGTTCACCATGTAGTCCAGGGCTTTCTGGTCTTTTCGAAGCAAAAGAGCATCCACACATTTCATGAAGTAGTCATTTTTGAAGCAGTTGGATCTGAAAATGATATAAAATAGGAATAACAATGCTAGATGAAAAAAAATTGAAATCTTCTTTTGAAAGAGTATATATACTACTGATTAAAACTCTTAGTTTTATTTCTCCGTCCTCAAAAACAACGGTTCCATAGATGAAGAATTTGAAATGTACTATATATCTTCTGAAATATTAATCTATTTTAGTTCTATTTGAATTTAAATGTCTGCTTTCACTATTCGCTAAAAAATATATGATGAAAGTAATGGTTTTGCATACTACAAAACCCAACTTTCCCAGTCATTATTATATACAGACAAGCCTAAAAGTGATATTCTACTTCTAAGAAGTAGTTAAGGAGAAACTAATATTTTTGTATCTTTCAAAATTCATATTTAAAACTAGTTTCGTGGGAAAAGAAGAGTTAAGTGAGAGCTATAAATATAACGTCGAACTATAATGCTACACAGGAGCGACGGGCCCCGGTCAAGTGACGACACCTGAGCTGTAACCTCCCTCGCCAAGAGCGAGTGAATATTAACGTCGCACACAGTTTTCCCCATCTGGCGCACGGCAAGTCCGCAAGTTCTACCGTTTCGTCTGAAAAGGATTTTGCAGATTTCAGCGGGTTTTTTTTAAAAAACAGATAGTATGAGTTAGTAATTTCTTGATTTAACTTTCAAATTAGGCTCAAGTTCGATTAAAAATTGTAAAAACATAACATTTAGCACAGCATGTAACCCCTACTAACGTATGTCAGTTTTTTGTGTTTAATGTACTAGGACTTTTGGGATTGACACGGATGGATCACAGTAACACTTAAGTCACATAGAGTAGATATAGACCTTTAACATAATACCAAATTTAGCAGCTACTCCCAAAGTTATGATTTTTTTCAGCATTGGCCGATGGTAATACTCGGCGTGCCTTATTCAAAGTGTGGAAGGAAGAGCAAAATACTAGCGCAAAATTAATGTTGTTTCGAGTTTAGTTAGGACTACAATGGACTTTGATAAATATGAGGACCAGCAGTAGTTAAAATTTAGAAAAATTGTTAAAAATTTCTGCTCGTTTGTAGGAGAAAAATGGATGATTCGCCACAGAAATGAAAAGTTCTTCTCCAAGTCGAATGATGCGTGGTTGTCGGGTGAGTAATATTTATATTATATTTTATTATTTTTAAGGAAAATATATAGATAATATTTTACTGTGGTATTTTATGTTGATTTAAGCTTAAAATAAAGATTTTTTTTCGGAGTTATAAACTTTAAAATGGTTTTTCTCAGTTTGTGTTTTTTCGCATTCAAAATACTACTTCTTCCACAATTATTTACCAATCACTTCCTTTTTTCCCCTAATTTTATATGTAGTGCATGTAACAAAATTAGGGATCCATTTTTCTGTAAATGGAATACTTCTTTCATTAAAAAGTTGAAATGTGGGAAATATGAGACTTTTGGTTGAATTTTATAATATATATATATATGTCAACATTTTATTATTTTTTCCCCAAAACTAATTAAGGTATTGTAAAATCAACCCCTAAAGGTGTTTAAAACATCCTCAGAAATATTACAAAAATTTCATGTCAAAAAATCAATTAACACAAAAAGAGTAGAATTTTAAAAATTTCCAAATTTTTTTTGCCACACAATTTCTTTTATATATTCTCCCACGTGTAATTACTGCTTCTGTTAATATCCTTATATCCTTGCTTAAAAACTTTTTCCACTTAGCAATCAATCATCCAATTTACTTTAATTACTATGATTTTTGATAATTAGATATAATTATGAAGACTTTAAAGTCATAAAAAAATAATTTCCGCGCGGCAGATTGGGAAAACTGTAAACTGTGGGTCGCACTGTTTAGCTACTCGAGGGCTTTTGGCGACGGACCTCGTAATCCTGAGCCACGGTTAAGTGACAAGGACGACATCTGAGCTAGCGCCCACTCTCTTAAATACCTCGCCATACCAACGGGTGGACGTTTGAGCTCTCGACAGATTTAACGTGCATCGCTCCCCTACACTGTGGTCCTGGGCTCGAACTCGTGACAAGCCAGTCACGAGTATGTTACCTTGACCATTAGGCTACCGCGGCCACCCCCACTCTCCAAATTATCACACTAAGTAGACAGTCGAACACTGACAAGTCGGTCACGAGTTCTTGACTATAGCCACTAGAGCACGCAGTGGTCCCAAAAGAGTTGTAAATGAACAAGAACAGCTTAGAGATCTGTAATCAAAATAACAACGTATGTGTTTCAGTTAATTACTAAATTCGTAAAAATTTTTATACTGTGCATATTTCTAGGAATACCGGATAACTTACTTCTCTAATGGGGCTGCGCATTGGTATTTTATCTTTGCAGACCTAGTACATTTACCTGGAGCTGGTAACACTTTTTAGTGTGGGACCCATATAGGCGATACCAATTACCGCAAGTAATTTTGACGTCCAGTTTCCTCCCCCAAGGGAGGCATCTTTGCTCTGACGATGCGAAATCTTACTTTGGATTTTAATTTTGCCGAGAGCACCCAAGTCTTAAGAGATTTTTTACATGCCGTATTATCATACGAAATGGCTGCTGTCGATTTTCTGCATCATGAAAATCCACCGACTAGGAGCGCGGTCGAACTCGCAGCCTTGGGTTTTGAAGGCCAGCGACAAACCAACCACGCCACCCAGCCAGCATATATATGCAAATAATAATATTATACTAAATAAAATTTAATTCCTTTTATTCACAGCTTCTTTTAGATGATTGTACGTAAGATCTGAGTATCAAACTTTTTTTAGTATGCATTGTTTTCCACGTATTTTGCTTTTTATTCTTATAAAAATACTTATTTAGTCTATTACAAGTAATCCAGAAATTTTTGTAGTACTTTTATCATAATCTCTGATGATGAATTAAAATATAATTGTGTCTGATTTCTCGAATAGCAGTTGCTTTGTTTTTCCATTTTAAACTGAAATTAATTCATTTATTAATCTGCTTTTAATCTCAAGTATTATTGTGCTCTTAAATATTTGAAAGCTAGATATTTAAAGCTAATTTGACAACTACTGTCGATTAATACAAAGCAGAATGTTTTATAAAAATATGAATCTAAAATGTCTTTATTTACAGGAATCATCTACATGGATGACTCACCTGCAAGATGTAAGAACATCGGATTCCCTGAAGAGTTGATAGCATTCCTCACATACCCTGTCCAGTCTGGCGAACTTGGCTTTGTCAAAGACACCCATACAGCCAAGATCGGAGAAACTTCTCTTGACATCTCTATCTGCTTGGACACACACCGTCGCCAAAAAAGCGGCCAACGAAAACACAATGGTCAGGAAATTCATTATTCCTGGAAGCAGATAAAAAGATTACAGTTAAAAAAAACTAAAAAACACCCTTTTATAGTTAATCGAACTAAATTGCAACTTAATCATTTAGTCCCCAAATCTGGAAATGGGATCTAGAATTAGTGGCCAGATGCGGGATGGGATCTGAACATGGGAAATCGTCAGTCCTGATGATCCTGACCAAGACAATGGAACAAAATTATTAAATTATTGTATTGTCATCGGTCCTGGACAAATGAGCAAAATTTCGAATTAATCTGAACTTTTAAAGTTGGTGAAAATTGAGCTCAAAGATTCCGTTACTTACAAGTAAAACTTATAAAAGGGTGCTAAAAATTATAAAAAGATTGGTTATTTATTTATTGGGATCCTAATTCGCGTGTATATTTCGTGTAGTCGAACGTACATATTATACGAGTATATTTTCTTTTACAAGTAAATTTTCAAATAAATATTTCAGACTAGGTTACACTTTAGTCTTTTCTTAAGTAAAATAAAAACATTAGAGCAATAGATACGAGGGCTATTAGCAAAGGACTCCATAATTTTAAGTCTCGGTCAAGAAACGAGGAGAATTCCCGAACTAGTACCTCATTCTCTTTTCATTGCTATACCAGGTCAAGTGGACCAGCACTGTTTCTATGAAGTCCTAGTGAAACTAAAGACCTTCGGTATAGATGGGATGATGTGTGTTAAATATATTGGGAAATCCCCTCCCCGTGGGCTTACCGTGGAAGTTTGGAGAATAGGAACGTTTTCAAATCTTGACTGTTGATCAAAATTACGAATCCGTCGCCAGTAGCTGTTGTTGTTTCTGAATGTAGCCTTAATGAATAATCAATCAATCAAGTTGTGAGAACTTTGAATCTCTGTTGACTCTAACATGCTACAGCCCCACTATTCCCCACAACGTTTTTTTTTCTCTCTGGAATCAAGAGTACAACTGCCGATTCTATTTTATCATCGGCAGCAACGATGTTCAGGTTCATGTCCAATCAATATAATCTGTTGCCGTCTTTTTTATTCCTGAGTAATTTTATGGGAAAAAAATTATTTCCACGAAACATTCGATTTTCCATCTAAAAGCCTTACCACTCGTACACCTTTTGCAATTTACTTCCTTCTGTTTCTTATCATAAGAAATATGTTAGCTAATTGCAAATTTTGTTATGCATGAGTCTCTTGTACTTGAAGCAACAGATTAGCGGCGAAGAACACATTTCATAATCACTGACGAAAGGGCGTGGGTTAAAATCAATATGTTGTTGTAGATTTTTTTTTTTTTTTTACTTTTTTGTCTCCAAAGATAAAACGACTTAGATTTTTTAAACAAAAATCAATTAAAAGTGGTAAGATTTTTAGCCACAGTTGGGTAAAGAAAACTATATTCTTAGACTTTGGAAAACAAATGAAATATTTTTTTATAACTAGTTTATTAATGTAAATATTATGTATTTATAAAGTGAATTTATGTGTATGCCACACCTTTGTATCAAGTTAGTGTGGTTTTTACATTAAAAGATTTTACGACGTTGCGTTACACATGCTTTTTTTAGGGTAGGAAGCCACGGAAAAATTCGAGTTCGAAAAATTACGCCGATAGTCAAAACATTTTGAGAACTACTGGCCACGTTGGTTACCACGTTGGATTTTGTCATGGAATTCAATATGTTCTTCTATGTTTTTATGAAACAAAAAATTGATCGAAAAACTGATTATTGAGAAAAGAGGGGGAGTATGCTTCATCAGAAGGTTGCGTGTTAAAATCGCATGTGGGTCACCAATCTGTTAAAATTCAAGCTCTTCAATATAGAAGTAATCAAAGTATTTTAAAACTCCAGCATGTCAGAAGATAAATAATAACAACTTGAATTATAATTAACAGTTTTGACAATGACAACTTTATTTATAATAAAGTATTTAAATTAAAGAAACAAATCAAACTTAGTTGCAATAATATAACTGCCGATAAGTGGCTTCAGATAAGTAACCAACCAGATAAATATTTCTAGATTCCTGCAGCAGCCCCAATTCATTCCATTTATTGTTCCGATTTATGTTACAATTGCCGGTTCAAGCTCATGGTTGTTTGATGCCAGATGCCAGAAACGAAATAAAATTTATTTATATTCAAAAGGTCTGATTTTATATCCCTTACTGACTCATTAAAAATTATCAAAGCTGTAACAGTTTATATATTTCAACACTTAAACAGGGCGCGAATAAGGTAGGTATTCATCGAGAGCTATTTCCAAATAGTTATTCTTCTAGAACAGGAATGGCGAACCAATGGCACGCGACACAGTATTTTGGGCACGTTACCGATCAAAACGGTTTTGATATTAGTACAAAATAGCAAAGTTCATAATGTTAAGTATTACGTTTAAACGCGAGTGATTGGTTCTCGAAGTTATCTCTCTTGTTATTATCTTGACTTTATTCCCCGGCATGGACTGCTAATGCTAATGATGCGAAAATTTTCTACGCATAGCGTAGTAAATTTCATTGACACTGCTGTATTTTAAAATTTCTTTGTTATATTTACGATTTCCGACCGATATTTAACACGGCTAGTTCAGCAAAAATTTAATAAGTGCTAAATAGTTAATGCAACAGAGAATTTCAAACTTAGTGGACCAAGAAATATAACACGATTAGTAAAGGCGACAAAGCGGTGTGTGTTTTATGTTTTGGAACAATTGCATATAGAACATCATCTGTAAAACAGATTTCAGACACATTTAACTGTTTGAAGAAGCTGGTTCATGCTTTTTTAACCATATTTTCTTTTACCTATGCTTGAGAGTCATTATTTTCAGAGAAGAATAACATATATTTATAAGACTCGCTTAGAAACCGTTTGGCAGAGGATTCCAATTCAGCATGCATTCTGCTAGAAGTAACAACTTACAATCCTAATATATTATTTATTATCTAATCTGCAACAACAGAAGTCACTACTATGCAGTGCAAAATGTATTTTTTCGTTGTAAACAAAGAGTTTTGAGTTGGTAGCATTTAATTTTATTATTTTACCAATAATCACAAATCAAAATTATTTCACGACACGTCTATACCTCATTAAACATTTCTTTAGAAAAAAATGGCACGTTGATTTATAAAGGCTCGCCACCCCTGTTCTAGAACATAGGTTCTCAACGTGGACTATAACGCCCTTTTGTGGGCGTTTGAGGCTTTCAGGGGGCAATAAAAGACCCAGAGAAAATTAGGGTGCGTTGAGATGGCACGAAGAGGCTTCGGCATATTAAACAAATATTATTTAAAAAAGACTAAAACAAAAACATGCTGATTATATACTAACAAAAGTAAACTTTAATACTGATTACCTTATTTTGATAGTATGTATTTAAATAATTTCTATCACGTGTACAAAAATTCACATATTTCGGTAGCTCAGGAAGTGGAGGAAAAATTTAAAGATTACATTACATTTAGACCTATATTAAATTGAATGATATAATAAATTTTAATTTCTGTAGTGTACGTGTAGTCTTTTGTCTATGAGCATTACGAAAAATATTTCGTCCACTGCATTTCAATGCGTATGTTATCCAAGAAATACAATTAAATATGCTGACCAGGAATTAACGTGTGATTCTTTAAAGGCTGAAACTGTCATTTTTTTATTTTGAAAGCAATAGTTTACTGTGAATTTTACTTCATATAATCAAAACTTTCTTTCAGAAGCGTCTTTATAAAAGGTATATATATATAAGCTAAAACTTTTTTATTCCACTCTTTTAAATAAAGAAGAAATTCAATAGCGTTTGAATTCCATCAATATCCTATCTAAATCTAAAATAAGAGTAATAGTATACCTCTAAATATATTTGTGGCAATAGCTATTTCAGATTCGCAAGTAAAAAGAAATTAGGAGCTTTAAAAAAACAATTAAATTAAAAAAACACACCCACACACACATTCATGTTCTATTAGTAATAGTTATTTTAAAATTAATTCTTGTTTTCCCCATGTATTATGTACACTCTTATTTCTCATAGGTGGGAGGGGGTGGTATCGAAATATTCACTAAAAAAGGGGGCGCCTTGTTCAAAAAAGGTTGGGAAGCTATGTTCTAGTTATAGCCTAAATATAAGTGATAAGTTATTAACGAGTTCAGATAATTCGTTTTTAATGTAATATGTGAAAAATGCTTAATAATAATACTCACAAAATTTTTCTGATTCCCTCCAAGATGGTCTTCGAAATTGATCTGCAAAATTTGTGATTACTGGAAACTTATTTATACACATTCACAAGCATTTTTTTCAACTGATTTCTGATGAAAATCACGTTCTATTGCAAACGACAAATTAGTAGGGATCCCTGAAGATTTTTTGATCAACTTTGATTCATTGGGGAATGGAAGTAAGTTTTTCGATGACCTCATTGGCAACTATCAAGAAGTAGTTGTTACGAAAGAATAGTAGAACATTAATCGAAAATCGTTCTATTTTTGGGTTATAGGAAAAATGTGTTAGAGTAAAAACGATGTGTAGAAAACACTGGATCCGTATGGAAAATTTTAGTACCTCTTTACTCTTCTTTTTAATTATATACCGTAAAATATCCGGCGTATAACGCGCATCGGTGTATAATGTGCTCACCTATACTTTAGAGCTGCATTTTTTAATTTTTAGATATATTCACGGTATAACGAGCACCCCTTTTTTACGAAAAAATCTGAAACGTTGGTACAATGCTCATATGTTTGAAAGTCATTTAAACGAGGTATTATCCCAGACTATTGAAAAAATAGTATACTTCTAGAATTTTAACTCTTTTAGCTCATAATACATGCCATTTTTTTAAACGAACATTATTTCGATATGTGTGTAAGTAATTGTTTTCTTATGCTCATCTCTTTTTTTTTTTTTAATTTTTAAGCTATCATTTTTATACGCAGCGTATAACGCACATCCTTAAATTTCGATCTTATTTTTACGGATAAAAGTGCGCGTTATACGCCGGAATTCATTTCAGTTTATCTTGTTTTATACTCTCCTTTTTGGATGCCGGCTTTTTATGGCGATTTTTTAAATGCGATCTTTAAAAAAAATTTCTTAAATGCATATTATACATACAAATGACAATTCTTTATGCATTTCGTTTCAACTTTGGAATAAATTGGAAAACTACCAACTGTGACAGGACTTTAAAGTCTGATTATGAGCGTAGATCTCATATTCCAAATTACCGAGACATATAAACTAAACTCAGTGGCGCAACATCCCATGAGGGCCAAGGCCCACTGTGCCCATCTCAGTATAAGTGACCATTGGGCGCTGAGGTGCATGAACAGATGTCCCGATCAGGTGGTCAGTCTGAAGCGAAACCCCCAGTATTTAGTCCCCAAGCAAGCTTGTTACTCATTAATCAACCCACTGAAGGGATGAATGGCCGTCGACCTTGCCCAGTCAATACCTGTTAGGTGTTGGCCCAGCCCGAGGATAAAACCCCAGACCTGTGGAGTGGAAGCGCGATACGCTATTACTCGGTCACTGGACCTTTCCGCAATATATACAAGCAGTTAATGCAACCGTCATCGCAAAAATTGATTTTTGGTTACACTATATCACTTATAGTGTTAACGAGTTTGAGGTAACATCTTCAGAAAACCAAAAGATAATTTTAAACCAGTTCTCCACAAGAAAATAAGTGCTCTTGATTACGGAGAATAGTTTCTAC
Organism: Trichonephila clavipes; assembly: GCA_019973935.1. NCBI lineage: Eukaryota > Metazoa > Arthropoda > Arachnida > Araneae > Nephilidae > Trichonephila > Trichonephila clavipes. Next base: position 1,290,279 of record BMAU01011928.1, on the reverse strand, counting down.
TATAAACACATTGTGGAAACTTCATTTTTCTTTCTTGTAAGCAAACATTTTGAGTGTAAATTAAAATTTTTCTTGGTTTGATTATGAATTTCTAGTTACATCATAAGGTTTTTGCTTATATATTTTTTATGTGCGACTTCTTTTATGTGCTTCCCATTCACCGTACTATGAAATTGTTTTTATTGTGGGTCATTCTTTTGAATTAGAGCTTAAGTCAGTAGTGGTTCACGGGATTTTCATTGCAGTAATACCCCGAACTTAGCGACTGGTAGGACCGAATGCTAACCGCTTAAGTCGAATGCACATAAGACGGAGAATGATTTTGCATATGAATACACATAAACTATTTTATTTGGGGTCGGGACGAAGGAAAATAATAATATGGAAAAAAAATGTTTAATAAAATCTTAGACACAACACAAATACAAAATCTCAAAACGAAATTATTTTGATGTGGATTTCATAAAATCCAACAAAGTACTCTGCTGACCCTCAACTATTCTTTTCTTCCGTAAAAATTTCTCGCTAATAATTTCTTTATTCCTCGTTTTGCTGTAAAAATACGCTCATCCTTGGAGTCTGCATTTTCCAAAATTTAGAGTCCTTTTTCAATTAATCAGGACTTCTGTCAAATTTCCAACCGTCATTCGATCTTCTTATTGAACTGGGTCTAAAGACTCAAGTTTTTCAATGTCCCGCTCTTGCTCATGCACTTCTCTGAGCTCCTCAATATCCAGCAGTTCTTGAACGTCATCACTATTCACTTCTATATTTATTAGCCTGGCGAGATCGCGACAGAGAGAGAGAGAGAGAGAGAGCTTCTTGAATTACAATACCAATTTCCTGTGCCTTTTACCATCCCGCCCTATCAAAATTGTTCGAGGGGAGAAGGGTTGATAATCTCGCAACTCTGGGTTCGCATAAGTCGAGGTACTACTGTACATTTAAAAATATCCTCACAACCAGAAAGTGCAACATACTTGCTAATATGTTCCCAGACTTTAGGCTGATCGTAGTCGCATAAAACTCAGTTGGTGAAGTAAACCGCTCCAATTCTGTAGAGGGGGTTACGGAACTAGTCGTGTCCAGTCAGACTTCTAAATGGAAGCTCCGTTGTCTATCTGGGTAGACTGGGTTCAAATCATTCTTTCCCTAGAATTTCTCATCTCTTATCCACAGCGTATTCAATCATATTTTTTAAATAGTTTCTCAAGAGTCTGATTAACAGACAATTTAATTTTTCGTAAAGTGTGTTTAAAAAATTGTTTTGTTTTTCATTCTATGAAAATTCTCAGTGTCAACTTTTTAGTTGCCTGAAATTTCGTACTGAGTAGGAATCCACAGGAAAGAAATATTATATTCCCCTTAAACAAAGGTCCACAATACAAGATTTCTTTCGAACATTTTGATTATTTCTATAGGCTTAAAACGCCTTTTTTGAGTCTGACAACATAACTGCCTTTACAGAAGAGTGGCCGTGAATTCTAATGTTTTGCAAACAATATATTTTTATAGCTACTTATAAGGAAGTAGGATATTTTTATGTGTTTTCTTTTACATGGTCCCTACCTTATTCATAAAAAAACAATGTTAAATGTATTAACTACTTAAGAGGAGTTTAACTTTAATTTTTTACTGTACTAGATTACACACAAAGGCCGTAGGTAGCCTAGGGGTTAGAGCATCGGATTCCAGACTGGAGGGTCTGGGTTCGATGCCCGATGATACCAAATACCCTCTGAGTACACATGGAGTACGTGGTCGTAAGACCAGTGAGTCAGAAAGTCTTGTTGGCGTTCGCAGCAGAAACCACGAGTGCAGGGGGCTGGAGAATGTTTCCTCCCCTCCAGTTCCATGCCTAAATTGTGGAGGCGGCGATAGGTGGTGTCGCCATCTATCGTTTAGAAGTCCAACCTGTCTCAGACTATGGTAACTTTTATTCCTTTCGTCCGGGAAGGACACAACAACAACAGATTATACACTGGTGAGCAAAACTTGAGCAACAAGTGTTTTTCTTCCATAACTCCAGGAAAAATCAACTGAGAGACATAAAATTCAAAAATAATAAATAGCATTTTATACTTAAACGAAGACGAAAGCATTGTTGCGCAAAAATGATCACAATGCATATAATATGGGATCAGACAAAAAAAGCTTTATTGGATTCATAGTATCGTTACACAGGATTGTTCGTCCAAGAGGAAGAACATCAAGCAGATGTTTTTTAGTATAGGATATGCCCTCTCCTTACTGCAATGGTTGCTTCGCATCCTCCTTCTATACTCAGCCCCAGATTAATCAACGGTTCTTGAGGGAAGAGTTCCCATTCTTCAATCAGCATCTGTTTCAGTTGTCGAGTGATCCCCGGGAGATGTAAGTATGCCGCACATGTTCCATGGGATTCAATTTAGGGGAGAATGATGGCCAATCCATTAGAATGATATCTTCACTTTTCAGTAGCTGCTGTTCATCAGCAGCTTGGTGTGGCCTTGCATTGTCACCCATAAAAAGGAAATTTGCTCCAATAGTACCTCAAAACAGACGTACGTAATGATGAATCACCTCCTTACAACAGCGATCTCTGATTACAGAGCCTCTGTCGAAAATTTGGAGTTCAGTGCACCCATTCAACATAATGCCACTCCAGATGAGAACTCCAAGACCACCGTAACGCTTTCTTTCCGTGATGTTACTGGGATGAAACCGTATCCCACGAAATCTCTCCAAATCAGTTAACTTTGAGTATCACTGGGGGCACTTAAACGACTCTTATCCGCAAAGAGGACACAATTCCATTCATGAGATGTCCAGTTTTTGTTCGCCTTGCACCACTCTAAGCCGTGCCTTCGATGGTAAACTTTCAGAGGAATGCAGTGTTCAAAATGGTGAGGGAATAGACCAAATTTGTGAAGGCGTTTAGCTACAGTAAATAGCGACACTTGTCGCTCTCTGGCTGTACGTCAGGGTGTCAAACTCGCTTCCCTCAATGAACATTTTTGAGGCCTGGCGAGTATATTGGCACACAATAATACGTACATAATTATACACGGTGTAACCAAACTCTGCGGCAAAACTTTAAGGGGGGATAGTACACATCAGGACAAACAATAGTAAGTAGGAAACTTAGGGTCCCAAACGTCTTCCGAAGGCGATAGGTGCCATTAAAGTTTAGGGTCCGAAATTTCAAATGATTATAAAAAGCGGAAAAATGGGTCAATTAGTTAGTGGTTTTCGCTAAAATTATTCTTTTTGTCAGCATTTTCTTGAAAAATAAATTTTAAAGATAAATCTAAAAAAATGTCGATAGACGGCGCTTTACCCTTTGGAATAACGAACAACTATTTTTTACCATTATTTTTCTATCACATTAAATGATTTCAAAAGCTTAGACTTAAACTTAAATTTTGAGTTCAAAATTTGAATCGTTGGGTGTGGTTAAGTAGCGCAAACGGAATTGCGATAAAATTTGAAACTCTCTTCCCTCTGAACAGAGTTTAGTTACCCCCGATCTTGGTGTCGTAGACCAGGCAGCAACTACTACCTCCTAGACGTAAAGTAAACGAGAGAGGGATGACAAAATTAAAAAAAAATATTCATAATAGACATGAGCAACTTCTCTGCTCAAAATAAAAAACAATTTGATGTACGCACGTAGTGTGTATGAATGAAGGTTGAATGAATGATGACACGTAGAAAATGGTACACGCATGATTTTCTTGTGGAATCTCAAAAACTGCTTGAAAAAGCACCCACCAGCAAAGATGCAAGCCTCACACCGCCGGCGGATTAAATAGTGAACATTAGAAAATACCCCGGGCATCTCCCGGATTTCGCCTACTACGACGGTAATCCTCGCAAGCAGGGACTCGTCGGAGTCGAAGGGGCTTGTTTAAGCAAGACTCTTCATATAGCCCCAGAGAAAGAAGTATAGGCAGGAGAGGTCAGGCGAGCGGGACCATCCCGCCCAATCCATCGCCATGGATGTGCTGTATCCAATGCACTTCACACATCTGCGCTGAAATGTGAAGGCGCTCCGTCATGTTGGAACCACATACTCGCCTTTACGTTGGCTGTAACACTTTGCAGTAGAACTTTACATCCTTACATACAATTAGCCCCATACAGTTAAATCCTTGCATGCAAATCGGGTTATTTGCATAATTGGGTATTTTGCGCGGAAAAATTGCTCATGTCTGTTATGAATAACTTTTTAATTTAATTTTGTCATCGCTCTCTCGTTTATTTTACGTTTAGTGGGTAGTAGCTGCTGCCTAGTCTACGACCGAGCATCGAGGATTGTGAATAACTGAACTGTGTCCAGGGAAGGAGGTGAGTTCAAATTTCACCTTCTGAACACAATTGAGTTTGCGCTACTTAACCACCAACGATTCAAATTTTGAGCTCAAAATTTAAGTTTAAGTCTATGCTTTTGAAAGCATTTAATGTGATACAAAAAATAACAGTAAAAAATAGTTGTTCGTTACTTCAAAGTCTAAAGCGCTCTTTATCGATATTTTTTTATGTAAACTCGTGAGTTCTTTTCCGACCGTGTTCGAATTGTGACAAGAAAATAATTGCAGACAGGATTTGGTCCCACTGTTTATTCCATACCTTCTATGGGACATTTCTTAAAATCAAGAATATATTCAGATGTTACAGGATTACCATACATCGTCCAGCCGTGTCTACTTTTCACGACCCCGGCTTTTTCTTCGCCGCCCCTTCTTCTCTCCCGTTCCGACCTTTTTCTCCCCCGTCGTTGCCAGATCCTTTTCTCTATCTCGTCTCTCGTTCGACCTGTTGCCAGGTGCAGGCAGCTGTTCCTTACACGCCCCACCTAAGAGTAAAATTTGCCCCTTTTGGCTGATTTTACCATATCAGACACCAGGAACAGAAAATTCACAAACCGTGACACAGAAAATCCACAAACAGAACACACAATAATTGCAACAGTCAAAAGTCTTGATGATTGTTCTAGTGAAAGTTCCTTAATACAAACACATGAAATAATATGAATAGTTCACCCAATTGAAATAAGTGACTATGTTCCCAGAAAGATCTAAACTGTAATGGGATTGCAAACAGATACATGGAAAACACATTATACAAAAAAAACAACACTAAATATATACATTACAGTTTTTATCTTAATCTAGACAATGTTTATTTCATTAACTCATGAATGAATGCTCAATGAGTTCACTAAATCTATATTAAGTCCACAGTAAAAACTTTCCTATGGCTCTAATTTGCCTTTGGCCGGTATAATTTCCGACCCAACCCATCTCACCCATTCTAATACAAAGTTAATTTGTTTTACACGATTTTTCCAAATTTGCATCAGAATGTCTATGTCGACTATTCGAGATACAACAAACTGCTCTAACATTCTTAAAACCTGAGCCGTTAAATTACATCCATAAGAAGTGTATTCAATCTTAAACCTCACTTTTTTAGTCATGTAAATATCAAACGGCATAACGCACTCGGCATACCCCTTCGTGAGAGAACGACAGAAATACCACTTCCACAAATCCAGTACCGTGACCCACGATGCTGCGCTATTCTTTTCTACAAAACCTTCCCTTTTGGACAAAAGATAAATCTCGGGGTTCTCGAAAATATGTTTAACAAAACTTCACAGGTTTCCTTCGCACTGAGACTATACAACGGCACAGCCTCGCCCCACCTAGTGTGTTGATCAACCAGACATAAAATATATTTATGTCCCTTTGAGCTTGGCGGATCAATTGGACCTATCAGATCCATATTCACCACCTGAAATGGCAATTCAGGCCTTGCCGCAGGTGTAATGGGTGATCGGTCTTTAATCCTAACCGATCGAGTGAGCTGACATTCTTTACATGACTCACAAAATTTCTTCACATCGGCCCTCAGACCCTCCCAAAAGAAAGAATACTTGATTCGTTCAAGCGTCTTCTTGGGACCCATGTGACTACTGAACACGGAAGTATGCGCTAGTCTCAACACCTCCGTTCTTCTGCACTTCGGAATTACCAGTTGCCCAATACTCTCCCCGAGTATTTTATCTCTATGAAATAGATATCCATCTACTTCATAGTAGTTTCCTTTGCCTTCCTTAGTCTGCTTCCAAACCAATGCTAACTCGGCACAACACTCCTGTTCGGAACGAAAACTATCAGCCACCATGATTCCTTTATCCATCTCAGCGGTCACCTCCTCATCCTTAGTACCCAATGTTCCCACTTCATTCCGACATGAAGTAATATTCCTTTGAGAATCCTCAATGTGCTCCTGTGCTTTCTCTGGCAGAATACCCGATGAAACCTCGGTTTCATCTACATTTCCTGAGTCAACCCTCAGGTCCTGAGAGCTTTGAGCCAGTGAATTCTCTTCACTCTGGGCTCCTCCCAACATATCCAAAACCTCTGGTGGAAGCAACACGTCTTCTACCAAAACTTCTGCCAAAGCACATACATAACACTTGCTGGTGCACCACATTAACCTGGCCACCGGTAGCAAGACCAATTGGAACATATACTAAAGGACATTTAACCGCTGGACCGAAAATACCTTTCAAATAAATCGTGGAAGCTCCTTCAACCGATATTCCAGGAACTAAGTCTTTCTTGATAACAGTAATTTCCGTACCAGAATCCAATAATGCATCTACACTGATAGATGTTTTCACTAATTTACTTAATTTGTCTTTAATAGCCCGCCTAGGAATGACTTTACCTAGCAAATCAACTCTAGCGGCTACCGTCTCATCTACCAATTCCGTCCCTTCTGTTGACACCTTATTCTCATTAAGTCTTTTATTATCTACCTCTTTGTTTTTCGGACAATCCCGCTTAAAATGTTTATCTGATCCGCAGGTGAAACAAGCGAATTTTTTAATTTCAGTTACTTGACCCTTATCAAAGTTTTTCCTAGAAGAAAAATTATCTGACTTTTTCTCCCCAAATGGCTGTTTATCCCCACTACCATTAAAACTTCTCTTTTCACTATCATTCCATTTAGCTCTCTCAGGTTAATCGTAGGATTTCCCTTTGGAAGCATAAAATGTATCACATTGTTTGCCCAAGTCCCTGGGTTTGTACCATTCTTCCCCTTGGAGCACACCAATATGGGTCGCCGTCTCAGAATCCAACATTTCAAACATTTTATCTGCTACGATCAGTTGATTAACTGACTCAAAATCATTCGCTTCTCTTAACTTACAGTAGTATAACCACATCGATGTTAAATGGGACGCGAACTGAGAGAAAGTTTCGTCAGAGTTACGTTTGGCCTTTCTAAAATTTTCTAAACATATTTTTGGTGAGGGTTCATACTCCTTGAGCACAACCTGTTTTAAAGATTCGTAATCTTTTAATTCTTCTTCGCATAGGTTAACTAATAAGTTTGACACTTTGTCTCCTAACATGCATAACAAAACCTTCGGTTTTAACTCGTCGCTAACCATTTCACTAGCGAAAGCCTTTTCAAGACTAGAAAAGAAATATTCCCACCCGTCTGATTTATTGGGTACCTTTACAGTTAAGAGCCTAACCATTTTAACTATTTCATCTAAAGATTTTACACGTGAGGTTTGACCATTATTTTGATTAGCACTCTGATTAGCGATCCTAGATAATTCCATTTCAAGCGTAATTTTTCAATTGATAATTGTTCTTGTTGTTCTAGTTTTTGCCGCTGTTCTGTCTCTAACCTTTCGGCTGTAATAACTTCCAATAACTCTTTTGCCTCTTCCTCCTTGTAATATTTACTAGAGATTATTAAATTCCTTAAAACAATTTTAGACATAGACGGATCAGGTGACTCATCTAAGTCCCGCGCTAATTGAATTAAGTCAATTTTCTTACTTCTAATGAGAAATGCCATTTTTAATCAAGCTAAACCTAATGCCAAATTACCTTCTGACAAATTTAACTACAAACACTTAAATGACCTAGTACTATATATTTAACAAGCAAGAAAAATTCTACTCGTTTTTCTAAGAGTACTCAAATTCCAGAAACACAATACGAAATATGTTTACAATAAAACTTATATGAGACACAGTTATTTGTTACTAATCAAAACCTTTTTCAAAATTAAAAAAAAACACGATTAACAACATACTTTAGCTACATTACCATAGAATTATTTCTCAAATCATAAATCTACTCTTAGTTTCTTTTTTTTTTTTAATTAAAAGAATCTTATGCAGGAAACAAAAAACCAATATACATATACATCCTAAATTACAAGCAAAGGAAATAACCTCAGATTGCATTAAACTATCAACTAACTGACAAATTGCAAAACTTTTGCTTAAAATGAAAAACAATCATTTAATATTAAAAAAACATGCCACATTCTGAGTCATAAATAACCTACAAAATCTCTTATTTACAACATTTTAACAGGAAATCCGTCTACTTGAAATACATATACACATTTTTTTAATGGATATTTTTCACCCACTCAAACATACATTTTTCGCAACCATTATTTCAAGATAAATTAATCTAACTCTTTTTTTAAAAAATTCTGCAAACTGAATTGTTATGCAAAACACTTTCTATACCCAGATTTTAATTTTTGAGACAACTTCAAAACAGTAAAGAATGATGATAAAAAAAAGAAATTATAGTTTAACACTAGAACTCTAAATACCATATTTTACAACATTTAAAATGATACCCTATCATTTCCAGGTAAAATAAGTACACAATTTTCATATTTCATCTACACAATAATCCAACATAGAATATTGCAATAAACCAATGAACTTTTCTTTTTTTCAGATATATCTGCTTTTTCTATTTTATTTTTAAAAAAACAAATTAAATATGACTGCATCCCATTACTTTTTTAAATATTCACACAATATTTTAACTTAGGGGAACAATAGCCACCTACCTCGACATGAAAGCTGTTTCAGTATTTGAACACTTTTCAGATCACGGCTCCATTCATCAGAAAATGAAGAAAAATACGGCATCTGTTTATTCCATAGCCCAACTCGGCAGGTGATAGCAAATTTCTGTATGAAGATCATGATTTTTCACTTGAAACTGCTGCAAGGCAATTCCCGGGATGCACGTGGTCATCAACTTGAAGATACACTGCAGGGTTCTATTTCCTTGTTAAAATTTTTCTTTCAAACTGAATGTCCACTAGAACCTTGTTCACAATTATGTAGTACGAACACCGATCAATTTGAAATATTTTGTTCACTTAAATTCTGCTCCATTGCATCCCACTTCTGACACCAGTGTAAACTCGTGAGTTCTTTTCCGACCGTGTTCGAATTGTGACAAGAAAATAATTGCAGACAGGATTTGGTCCCACTGTTTATTCCATACCTTCTATGGGACATTTCTTAAAATCAAGAATATATTCAGATGTTACAGGATTACCATACATCGTCCAGCCGTGTCTACTTTTCACGACCCCGGCTTTTTCTTCGCCGCCCCTTCTTCTCTCCCGTTCCGACCTTTTTCTCCCCCGTCGTTGCCAGATCCTTTTCTCTATCTCGTCTCTCGTTCGACCTGTTGCCAGGTGCAGGCAGCTGTTCCTTACATTTTAGCTTTATCTTTAAAATTTATTTTTCAAGAAAAAACTGACAAAAAGAATAGTTTTAGTGAAAACCGCTAACGAATTGACCCATTTTTCTGTTTTTTTTTTTTATCAATATTTGAAATTTCGGACCCTAAACTTTAATGGAACCCTTCTCCTTCGACCCTAAGTTTCCTACTTACTATTGTTTGTCTTGATGTGTACTATCACCCCTTAAAGTTTTGCCGCAGAGTTTAGTTACACCCTGTATATTAAAATTTCTTCCGAAATAGCAAAGATAGTAGAAGAGAAGTCAAGTATCATTAAATTTTTCTTGTTCTTTTGTATGTATTTATTATAACGTATTCGAAATAAACCCGTGTTTCTATGAATATAGATTTTTTTGCGGCCCCATCTAAAATTAAATCTTTTTTCTTTGGTCTAAGTTAGCTTTTGACACCCTTGCTGTATACAGTTGCAGAGCAATGACGCTTGCTGACTGGAATCGGGCTCTTTTTGCCTACAGAACAATATATAGGCCATCCATTGCAATCGTTTTCCTAGGGTGGCCACCACTAACCTTTCTAACAGCTGTACCTATGGTTTGGAAGGCTTTCCAAGGGTGTGAAACGACACTTTTGTTGATACCGAAAGCTTCAGATACACTAATCAAACAACGCCCCTCCTCCAACTTTCTGATCATTTTCCCACCTTACAAAGTCATCCAGGTAATTTCTTCTAGCCTTATTTCATGAAAGAACGTACTTGCAGCGAATATCTTTAATTGCAGAAAACTTGACATCCTTGGGAAGTGGAACACGAAGCGTTCCTCCATCCCATATCGAAATGTATTTGGACATTGAAGGGAAGAGGCCTGGATTGAGAGAGAGCTTCTTGATTGGTAGATCGGAAGGAGTAATGGGGTGCAACTACGGTGACTGCTTCGGAGACATTCGTTGTGATGGAAATTTTTCAGAGTAGGCGAACGAGAGACTCGTCTACTATTGGTTGAAAAGAATCAACGAGTTGGTAATTTTAATCAATTCAACTATTGGCTGCCTTGAAGTTAGGGAACATAAATTGGTTGGAAAAAAAAGTGCTTGCCTGTGTGGGTTACAGATTGAGAATAATTTAAAATTGAGAAAGGAAACATTGATATAAAAAAAGTAAAACGAAAAATTTGAAAAGGGTTATTCGCCACGAGGGGAATGAAGCAATTAATTACTAGGGGGGAGGATTATACGAGTCCTGAAGGATTTTTCTGGGCTTCTTAGTATTGACATTGAGATTGTAATTTTCAAGATTTAAGACGTTAAAGTGATTAGAATTCGGCAGATTGTATCTTTTATTGCTCCTCTGTTCTTCCTTTTATTATGGTCTTGAGCTGCGTGCGCCGACCACACGCGTTTTGCATACACTCACGTCTCCTATGACGTTTTGTTCCTGACATGTGCATACGCATTACATTTCAACTGAATTGAGTGTTCATTGTTCAACCCACAAAAACCCCCTTTTTAAAAAAATACTTCTTAAATATACATTGTTGTTTCAGTTTTGCACACCAGTATATATTTAAAAAATCTAGAATCAAACTCCAGTGATAAAATAAGTCTTTATGTTTTCATGGTGTGAAAGTTTGGAGAGTAGAGGTCCCATCAAGTGCTGTCTTTGTCATTTGACTGTGGTTTAAAATAATAAGGACCGTCTGCTACATCCAATGTTGCCTAGAAGAAACAACCAATGATGAGATATTTCCCATTTTTGTGACCTTAATTCTATTGAGATCTTAATACGCACGTTGAATTAGTCATGCATGCTAATTTGTGTGAGAGTAATACTTATCAGAGCTCAGGTGTCGTCCACGTCACTTGACCATGGTTCAAAATTACGTGGTCCGTCGCCAAAAGCCCTCGTGTAGCTGAACAGTGCAACGTTAATGTTAAATCAAATCAAAATCAGTAGCTGATATAATTTCAAACTTGGTGGGCTAGAAATATGACATGATCAATAAAGGCGACAAAGCGGTGTGTGTTTTATGTTCTGGAACAGTGGTATGCAGAACATATCGTCTGTAAAACGGCATTTTGAAACAAATCCTTTTGTAAAAAAGCGAACCAGAGCAAAAAGAATTATTTGCAAGTGCAATAAAAGACAGAAATAAATAGTCAACGTCTATGTTTAAATATGTCAGCAAAAAATGTCACACAAGTGCGGCAAGTTACTCGGCTGCAAATGCCATTGCTCGGCACGGTAAACCTTTTCAAGAGGGAGAGTTTTTGAAGGAAGCTTGGTTGGCATGTGCGCCCCCACTTTTTGATGATTTTGATAATAAAGATAAGATAATTCAGCGCATCAAAGATGTTCCTCTATCTAGAGACACAATGAAAGACAGAATCTTGAAATTGGCAGAAAATGTTACAGATCAACAAAAAAAAATGACATTAACTCCGCTCCTTTTATATCGCTATGTCTTGACGAAAGTATTGACATTAATAAATCGGCACGTTTAGCTGTCTTTGCTCGATATTGTGTAGGAAACATCATTAAGGAAGAATTAATTGCGATAACATCGTTGTTAACAACTACAAAGGGCACAGATATTTGTACGGCAGTAAGAAATTCACTTGCTGAGAAAGAAATTGATTTGAAAAAAATTGTTTCGGTAACCACTGATGGTGCTCCAAATATGGTAGGCAAAAAAAAATGGTTTCATTTCTTTATTTAAAACAGACGTAGGACATTCGATTCTTGAATGCCACTGCATTATTCACCAACAAGCCTTATGTGCAAAGAGTGGTTTAACATCTCTTGATAATGTGATAACTTTAGTCACAAAAATAGTCAACCTCATATCGTCGCAGAATTTAAATAAACGAAAGTTTGATGCTTTGTTGAATGAAGTCAATTCGGTGTATAATGGCTTAATAATGTATAACAATGTTCTCTGGTTGAGCCGCGGGAACGTACTTCAAAGATTTGTTGATTGCTTGGAAGAAATCAGACTGTTTCTACAAAATGAGAGCAAAGTTGAACAATACCCACAGTTGATGAATATTATGAGGCTTTTTAAATTGATGTTTTTTACAGACATATGCCAACATTTCAATGAACTGAACATAAAGCTTCAAGGCCCGAATAAAACAGTTATCGTCATGTTGGACCTCATTCGCGCTTTTGAAGCTAAACTATATGTTTTCAGAAACGATATTATTACAAAAAACTGCAAGTACTTCCCAAACAAATATCAAAGATTTAGCTGCCCAAGAGAAACGAAATGAAGAAAAAGTTATTGATGACTTTATTTCCATAATGGATTCTTTAATCAAAGAATTTTCAGCGAGATTTTCTCAGTTCAAGGAATTATCGGAAACGTTCAAATTTATTATGTACCCTGATGTGATTTCGTTTGATAAACTGAACTTGTCTCAATTCGATTGGTTGGAAATTGAAGAACTTGAAATGCAACTGATTGATTTCCAGTCTAGTTCAATATGGATTCAAAAGTTTATTGAAACAAGGAAAAATCTGCAATTGATTGAAGCAGAAAGATGGACAAGCAATATAAGTAAAAATACCAATAACAAAATTTTGAAAACGTGGAATTCGATTCCAGACGCATTTTACTGTTTGAAGAAGTTAGCGTATGCTATTTTAACCATATTTTTATCTACCTATGCCTGCGAGTCATTATTTTCAGAGATAAATAACATCAAAGACTCGCTTAGAAACCAATTAACAGACGACTCTAATTCAGCATGTATTCTACTAAAAGTAACATCTTATAATCCTGATATAAGTTATTTGTCATCTAATCTACAACAGCAGAAATCGCACTAATGTTATTTTAATTTAAATTCCAAGTAGAATTAAAACATTTAGTAGTATACAGTGCAAAATGTACTTTTTCGTATTAAATAAAGAATTTTGATTTGTTCGTATTTAGTTTTATTAGTTCTTCAATAATCACAAGTCAAAATTATTTGATGGCACGCCTATAACTCATTAAACGTTTTTTTAGAAAAAAATGGCACGTTGACCCAAAAAGGTTCGCCGCCCCTGGTCTATGAGAAGATGACTTGATTCATGTAAATGAGTGGTTCTATTTAAGCATTGACTTTTAGATACGCGATGTTAGTTGACAGCAATGCGAGAATTAGCCGACGAGTAGTTTCTGAATGATAACGACCAGAGATCGTACAACAAATAACAATATTACACTTAATTAGACCTTAGAAGTCCAAAGTGTTCTAAGAGCAAGTGAAGTAGATTATATTCATATATTAAGTATTCTTTTTGTCGTGTAACTGCTATTACAATTAGTAGTGTTGTGCATTTCCTACCCTAAATTGTTTCATTTAAAATATCCGACTGCCTTAAAATCGTGAATTTTTTCAAAAATTGACAATTTTTTAAAAATTTTATTTTATAGACGGTCTTATTATCTTTGTAAAAATACCAATTTTTTTATTTTCCATTCAATAGAACAAAAACTACAGAAGTTTCAGTGAAAGCAGATGCCATAACTTTACACAAGATGTCAAACTTTAAAATGCGTTTTACTCAAAATGTGTTTTTTTCGAAAAATTCAAACGGAGACAGCGATTGCTCAAACAGTTTTAAAAACAGTTAACTGAATTTTTTTGTGAATATTCTGTGTTACAGCAGAAGTGTTTTAACTTTCAGATTTATCAATATCTGTTTTATTACAAAATTTACACTCCATTATATGAATATAATTACTGTAATTTCACATAATAACTAAGATAAAGTGCTCTAGTTTTTGTAAAAATTAAAATATTTCTTATCCTGACGATCATTTTAAAAATGAAAAGCAAAGTAACACATCAAAATTGAAAAATTGAGAATTTGCTCGTAAACTTTTTGTACAGAATGGTCCTCGTTTATGTAGTTTTTTGTAAATTTTTACCGGCCGCGGTAGGCAAGTGGTAAAGGTATCGGATCATGTCTGGAGTGTCAGGAGTTCGAGCCCAGTGCCATTGAAGACCGGCTGTGTAGGGAGACGATGCATGTTAAATCTGTCGAGAGCTCAAACGTCCTCCCGTTTGTGTGGTAGTTAGGAGAGGGGGTGTGACTGACTGTCATTTGACCATGGTTCAAAATTACGAGGTCCGTCACCAAAAGCCCTCGTGTAGCTAAACATTGCGACGTTAACCTTCACTCACCCACTGTAAATTTTGCCATTTTAGTAATAATAATTTCTTTTTCTCTTCTTAATTTTAGCATTTTTTTAAAAGGTACTAAATAAATCTGAAAACCACTAAAAAATTTCCGTATCTCCGTTTTTTAAAAAAAGTTGTCAAAGTAGTCGGATACCTTAGGCCAGGGGTGACGAGCCTTTATGAATCAACGTGCCGTTTTTTCTAAGGAAATGTTTAATGAGGCACAGACGTGCCATCAAATAATTTTGACTTGTGATTATGGGGGAGGGGAATATAATAAAACACTAAATACTAACAACACAAAACTCTATTAGCAACGAAAAAATACACTTTCCACTGTATATAGTTATAAATGTTTTAGTTATACGTGTAATTCAAATTAAATTAACATTAGCGTTACTTCTGTTGTTGCAGATGGTGAACAACAAATAACTTATATTAAGATTGTAAGATGTTATTTTTGGTAGAATACATGCCGAACTCTCTCTCTCTCTTTTTGAGTCAGCTACCAAACGGTTTCTAAGCAATTATTTTTGCTATGGCTCACTTTTTTGACAAGGGGGTTTGTGATTTGTTTCAAAATACCGTTTTACAGAAGATGTTCTGCTTACCACTGTTCTAGAACATAAAACACACACCACTCTGTCGCATTTACTAATAATGCCATGTTTCTCGGTCCACCAAGTTTGAAATTCTTTGTTAATGCTATCTTGTACTTTTTGTTCTTTTGCTGAACTAGCCATGTTAAAAATAGCAGTTAAAAATCTTAAATATATAACACAGATAAACTTTCAAATACAGTTGTGTCAATGAAATTGACTATGTTATTCGTAGAAGAACTTTACATCATAAGCAATTGTAGTCTACGAAGCAGCTAAGGCAAGACAATAACGAACGAGTGTGTTCCACGTCGCCCCGCGACCGATCATTCGCATTTGTTCGTATTACTTCATAGTGGACCATTTTGATCACTGGCGTGCCAAAAATATTGTGTCACGTGACATCAATGGCACGCGTGCCAATGGTTCGCCATCCCTGCCTTAGGCTATTGAAATAATAAAGAAGAATTTGAACTAGTTATGGCTGACGTTTTCTCGGACCCCCAAACACCAATAACCTCAAGGAGGTTATTACGAGCTAAAGCTTGCCTCGATACGCATGGTGGACATTTTGAACGTCTGACGTTATAAACATTTGCAAATACTACTGTTGATGTGTACAACATTAGGTTGCACCGGCTGGGAACGCAATACTCTTTGTTTTTCGTTTCTTTCGCATAAACTATAAATCATACAAGTACAGTTCTTTGCACATTTTTTATGTATTCCCAAAGATGAAGCTAGCTGTGTAGAGTTTGGACCAACCAATTCTTGGGAAGTAGTTAATAATTTAATCCTGATCTTTTCTGCGTTGCTCTGAAAGTGTTTTGTCGTTTTCTTATTGATTCAGCGCTGTTTTTGGCGCACCCTGTACAACGGGGGGAGGGGGCAAACTCCTGGTCTGCGGGCCGCATATGGCCCGCAACAAAACATTGTTGTGACCAGGCCAATATATCGGTGCACAATAATAAAAAATCCAAATTTCTCCCGAAACAAGAAAGATGGTATCAGAGATGTCAAGTGTCAGGGCGTAAACATTAAATTTTTCTTTTTTTAAATATGTTTATTATAATAATTATTCGAAATAACACATGCTTTTGTATGAATTTTGATTTTTTTGCGGCCCACCTAAAGTTAAATCTTGTTTTTTTTGACCCAAGGTTGTCTTTGAGTGTTTGACACCCTTGCTGTACAATGTTTAATGAAGTCTATAGTTTTAAGCATATAATACAACATTTTTCATACATTCAACTCTGAATTTATATTTTAACATTCTCTATCAAATACATAACTTAACACTTATAAAGGTTTTAAAAAATTGGAGTACCATATTCAAAATGAGGACTGTTAGCGCATGCCCAAGCTCATACATCACCATTTACAATAGTAATACTCAACCTGCAGCCCGCGGGCAGCATGTGGCCCTCCGGCCTTTTTTTGAGTAGCCCCGTCATTTCCAATTGCCCTCAGATTCAATTATTTAAGTGGTTGAGTGAATATTAACATCGCACTGTTCAGATACATTAGGGCTCTTAACGACGGACCTCGTAATTTTGAACTATGGTCAAGTGACGAGGACAACACCTGAGCTGGCACTCCCTCTCCTAACTACCACACCACACCAACGGGAAGACGTTTGAGCTCTCGTCAGGTTCAACGTGCATCTCTCCCCTAAATGGCTGGTCTTTCAATTATTTAAGAACAATGCACTAAAATTTTAGTGGGAAATTCTATCAGTTAAACAATCAGATTTATCAATTTTGCTATCAATTTTTTTTAATTGTAGAACGTAAACAAAAGGTTTGATAAAGGATGAAAGGAAATTGAAACTACCTCATAACTCAGTAAAAGATGCATAAAAGTAAATATTTTTTGTATGCGTTTGATAGAAAGGTTAATATAGTATTAAAAAAATACAAAAAGATGAGAGTTTTAATATTTTTATCAATTTTGCTTTGTCAAATGTAGCTTTTGCTTTACAGTGTTTTTGTTGCGGCTGCGTGAAAGACCTGTCATTTGCATGTGGTCTGGTGGGAAAAAAGGTTTACCCCTGGTTTATAAAGTGTTTTTAATGTGTAAAACAAGTCGTGAGAGGCGTGGTTGGAAGCCCTGCAGAGAAATAAAGACGTTATACATTTTATGGGTCATTTTTATTTGCAGTGTGTTCATGAGGCATTGACCAGTGAGTGTTGGGTACTAACAAACATAAACAAATCTTAAAATTTGATTCTGTTAAATTAGTCAATATTTTACAAATTTCTTTTATTCAAATTTCATATCATCATGGAAATTGAAATATTTTTAATTATTCTTTAATTTAATTTTTTGTAAAATTTAGTGTTTTGTCACAATTGAGGGAGAATTAAGAATTTTTATGGCACATAATTTGTAAAAAGGGGGAAAAATCACTCTTAAATCTTTTGCCATTTGCTTAACGTTGATTACGGGAGTCCGACACTTAAATTTTAAAAAAATTATAGATTTTCAATTTTTGTATTTTTTTAAAAGTTCAAATATTTCTGTTTAAATGATATATGGTATGAGGAAATATGATAATTAGAAGTATTTATATATATATATTTTTAAATGAAGCTACTCCTTGACGCACATCAAATGAGCTCTTCTAGGAGCACTTTCCCCTTGCATAGGTTTCAGATGAGCACGAATCCATATGATGTTCAAGTGGAAAAATTAGACTGTATTTGGCTTATCCAAAAGTGCTACACGTCTTTGGGTCTTAAAAGTGAAACAGGGGGGGAAAGTTAAGTGATGGAAAAAGCTAAGTGATCGTAACCGACTCACCGACATTTTAATATCAAAAATTCAAAGATATTATAGTATGGCTATTAGAAACAATACCAATAATATACACAGCATGAAAACTTCTGTTTGGACTGTTCATTTTCATCTTCTGTCTTCAAACGAGAGCCCTCAAAATGACTGTATCCTGCATTGATAAATGCCTGGCGCAAGTTTCAAAAGACAGAAGCTGAATGTAACGAAAGGAACTATGATCATAAACACAAACACTCGTGCTATATACCATAATGAATTAAATGAAGCCATTTTTAGAGATCTAGATGACCCCATGTTATTAAGAAAATGTTTACATGGAAAGGCCCAGAAGCCAAATGAGTCAGTTAATGACACCATATGGTCAATGATTCCAAGAACTACATTTGTGAAGATAAAAACTCTAAAATTAGGGGTAAATATGGCTATTACATAGTTCAATATGAGTCATGTGGCAAAATTGATTATCTTAAAACATCGTAACATTGAACCAAGTTATAAATGTATGTCGTGCTTCAAAAACTAGATACACGTAGGATCCATGCAGTCCAACGAAAGCATCTTGGGATCCCCCCGCCCACAAAAAAGAAAGGCAAATTTGTTAAAAATAATGAAAAAAAAGAGTCTTTTGTGCAAGCAGAGAGTAAAAAAAATGCTTCATATGCTTCTGGAAAGTATTAAAAAAGTAAATGCTCAAAAAATTACAAATATACACTTTAAAACCTGTTTTCTCAAAATGTAATATTTTTCACACTTTATGTACCTTTTTCTCAAAAACTACATATCGTATAATTCTCAAATTTTAAGAGAGCAAACATGTTCACACATTTTAATAGAGGGAGGAATTAGATGCATCTTTTTGGATGTGACTTTTTGAAAACTAAATTTTAAGTGGACAATTTTTTAAAAAAATTCATAACTAATTAAATTTTGAACAAAATGGCAAAACCCTTCGTTAAAGTGTTGTTAATAGTACACATAACGTACTGTAAAATTTTATCCATGAGAAGTATGTAGTTTTTGAAAAAGAGGTACATAAACTTACGCAATTTAACATGAGCTCCTGTGCCGGACCCTCTTAAACACACGCACATTTACACCAGTGAAAGGAGACTTTGTTTGGAGACGCTGTGCTTATATCTGAAAAATTAAAAAGCATAAAAATATATAAAATAAAGTAGCAGGATAGATAAAGTAAGTTTTTAAAAAAATCAGTGCATTTCCACGTCGGCTTCCTTAGTAGTTCTAAGAATGTACAGATGGTAGTCCAGTACCAGCCGTGTTCGCTGTAGTTATTTTCGTAGGCACTGTTAGTGACATCTTAAGATTTATTGAGGCTTTGGGCCGCTACGCTAGATCCACCTACGATCATTTTAAATGCACAGTATGTATCAAATACTGGTACAAACGGTAATCTGAAACAAATAAATGTTCGTGACTCTTAATCTCACAAACCGATCACCACCTTTTGACTAAATGATGGAGTATGGCGGTATGCCGAGGGAAAGACATAGACATGCCATAATAATGCAGCATTGTCACGGTTGTTAGTTGGTATACTGTTTCAAAATCTCAGTTTTCGGATTTGTCCTGGAATAGCATGTGACGATTAAAGCTACTCGGATCATATTCTTATTGAACCCAAATTTAGGACGGGACGAGGTTCTGAGCCAAGTTCCAGTTAACCTAGCCCTTAAAATGTCGCTAGTTGGTGTATTTATGCATACATTGCCGCTGCTAAGGATATTCATCAATGACTGGTTTTAAAACTCAACGTGCAATGACGAATTTCTGTCGGGGGTCTAACGGTTCAAATTTTTAATCATATTATTATCCGTGTTGGCGCCTCATGCCTGTTTCATTTCGATAAAAGCAGTTATACTCTTAAGGGTGCTCCGTACTTATTTTTTCTGCAAAAGAGCGTGTTATGGCTCACTCCATCGAATACTCAGGACTCAATCACGACACAGTTTTTAGTGGACTGGTGTATATTTATTTCTCGCAACTTCTTACATTCAAATCAGAATTGCTGGGCATGCGCAGTTCAGGCTGTGCTTGCGCAAACATTCCGCCCGGCATTGCAATGTTACAACATTCAATAAGTTTCATGGCTTTTTACAATATTGTTATATTAAAATGTAACACTATTAAAATAGTTATAAATCAGAAAGAGAATTCACTAAAATACACACAATATACTAAAAGGTTAATAACAATAACTTAAAAATAAGTAAAATCTTGTAATACAAAAAGAAAAAGAAATTCATTCTCTCATGGGCAAGATACAAATTTTAGAAATAGATCTTTTTACTACACCATATTGGGTCTTGATTGTTACAACCCTAATTCTATTATCCTTTCCAGGAAATACCTCGATCAATCTGCCTATTAGCCATTTATTGACTGCTAAGTTATCCTCTTTAATAAGGACTAAATCACCCACTCTTGCGTTATTCTTTTCAAATTTACATTTAGATCTCTGTTGAAGATTACTCAAGTAATTATTACTCCACCTTTTCCATATAGACTGCTCAATTTTTGTTAATCTCTGATATATGTTTAATCTATTTGTTTCTATATGTATTGTATTTGGTTCACACTAATGGAAGTAATTGGTCTTCCAATTAAAGAGTGTGCCGGGGTCAAAACCGATAAATCATCTATATCCGTTGACAAAGGGGTGAGAGGACGGGAATGCAAAATTCCCTCAATTCGAGTCATAATGGTTAGAAACTCTTCATAAGTAAACCTAGAATTGCCTGCCTCACGTTTAAAATGGAATTTGAACGAATTTACACCAGCTTCCCATAAGCCGCCAAAATTTGGTGCTCTGGGAGGGAAAAATTTCCAATTTATATTTTCATTTACTAAGAAACCAGCCAATTCAGGATTTATCACTAACTTGTACAATTTCTTAAGTTTGGCATTAGCTCCAATAAATGTTTTACCATTATCAGAAAATATTAGAGAGGGTCTTCCTCTTCTAGAAATAAATCTCTTTAATGAGGCAATAAATGCCTGAGTTGTTAAATCCGACACACTAATTCAAAATGTACAGCTTAGTGCCAAAACACACAAAAATTGAAACACATATGTCTTATACAAACTATTTTTACGCTGTTTGTTGCTCTTGATCCAAAACGGTCCAATAAAGTCAATACCACTGCAATCAAAAGGAAAAATTTCCCTAACTCTTTCTTTAGGCAAATTTCCCATTATTTGTTCACAAGTTATAGGTTTCACTTTAAAACATACAAGACAATCATGTACTATTTTCTACATACATTACATACTCTAAGAGGCCAAAATCTCTGTCTTACTTGATATAGTAAGGCCTGTGGACCTAAATGGAAATATTTTAAGTGAAAATATTCTACAATTAAATTCGTTAATTTATGGTTACAAGATAATATTATAGGAAATTCGCATTCAAAGTTCAAATCACTATTACAAAGTCTACCACCAATTCTCAAAACACCATCTTTATCTAAAAAGGAATTTAAATTTTTTATAAGACTTTCTGCAGACACTCTATTATTTTCTTTCAAACTCTTTATATCCCTTTTGAACTCCTGTAATTGCACAATCCTGATTACGGTGGTTTCCGCTTGGTTGATTTCCTGGACATCTAAAGGTCCTCTCCTTTTTCTACTCGGCAATTTGCTCTATGAACCTAAAAATAAAACTTAACGTTCGAATTATTTTAGTATACTTATTACTTATATTTAACAGGTCAGTCATAAATGTGTGTGTGTTGAGTTTGTTAGATTTAAATTAACACACACACAGTGCTTTGCATTACTTTTAAATTCACAGTTAATTTCATCATCATCAGTCACTGATGAAAGGATATTCATTTCCGGAAAATCTTTCGTCGCTAAAAACATAGGTCCATTCCAGAACAAAGAGTTGTTGTGAAGACTGGACGTGTCGAGACCTCTTGATACGAGGTCAGTAGGGTTCTGTTCCGAAGAAACATGATGCCACTGCTCTGTGTTAGTCAGGTGTTGGATTGTGGCAACTCTATTTGCCACGAAGGTTTTAAGCAAGTTATAGGCTCCTTCTGGATCCACGCCAAGACAATAGTCAAGTCACTCCACAGGTACACGGGGGTTGTTTTCATTTGTAAGGCAGTCTCAACTCTTTTCATCATTTCATCTTTTCTCTTTTTTTGGTTCTTCAAGGCCTTGGATTCCATTAAAGACGCAGCGCCGCAAAGAACGTCGTCCATATAAAAGTTCTCCCTTAGAACAGGTGCAGCCAAAGGAAAGTTCTTCTCTTCATCTCTCAATAACTGCAGTAAAGTTCTAGTTGCTAAAAAGGGTGCACTCACCGTGCCATATGTGACTGTTTTCATCTCAAAGGTTTTCACCGGATCCTCTGGACTTTTTTTCCACAAAATTCTAAGCAACGGCTGTTGGCTCTAATGGATGAGTAGTATTCGGTACATCATCTTCACATCTGCCGTAAAGGCATAAGAATGCTCTCTAAATTTAATTATAATTGTAAACAGGTCATTTTGAACCAGTCCTCCATTGTATTGTATGGAATTCAACGATAACCCATTACTTGTAGGATTGGTAGCATTAAAAACCACCCTCAGCTTCGTTGTGCTCTTTTCTGGTCTAAGGATGCCCTGGTGTGGCATATATTAGGCAATCTCCGAGTTGTCATTCTCTACGACAACCTCTTTCATGTGACCAAGTTGGTCATACTCATGTATAAATTCTCTATACAACTTAAGGTATTGAGGATCTCTGATTAATCGAGTCCACAGCGCATTCAATCGTTTTAGAGCGATGTCCCTCGACTCACCTAAACAATTTGGTTCGTTTTTAAGGGGCATTTTAACCACATACCGACCCTCCTCATCTCTAGAATGCGTTTTTAGGAAGTGATCCTCACAAAAAATTGCTTCTTCATTTTTAGTTCTCTCTACCTCAACGTTTTCCAATTCCCAAAACATTTTTAAAGTCTGATTTAAATCTCCTTTAATTAATCCACAATGAACCCGTGCTTCAGTATCTGCAATACTATTGCTCCCTGAAGCCACGAACCCAAACACAGTATTTTGGAAAATAAGATTGGAATTTTCAGAACGAATTTGCCCACTACGCAATAATTCATAAAAAATTTCTGCACCCAATAAACAATCAATGGGACCTGGAACATGAAAGGAATCATCTGCTAAATTAATATTTTCAGGAATGAATCCTTTCACATTTAGATTTTTAACTGGAGTTAAATCAGTAATTTTATCTACAACTAACATTTTTCTTCTCTTTTTATAACTACCATCGGAATTCGAGATTTCCGTAGTTACGCAATTTTTAACACGTGACCAGAATATTTACTTTTTCTTTTCTTAATCCTAATTTTTCGACGAATTTCTTCGTAATTAGATTGGTCATAGAACCGACATCAAGCAGACCCCTTATTTTCCATTTCTGGCCATATGAATCTTTTGCAAAACACTTCAC
Organism: Trichonephila clavipes; assembly: GCA_019973935.1. Taxonomy (NCBI): domain Eukaryota; kingdom Metazoa; phylum Arthropoda; class Arachnida; order Araneae; family Nephilidae; genus Trichonephila; species Trichonephila clavipes. The sequence goes on along the minus strand of BMAU01011928.1, from coordinate 1,266,696 downwards.
GCGGAACTCAAAAACACACTAGTGGTTCCCTTTTTTTTTGATTAATTGCAAACACGGCGTTACTATCTTTCTCCGAAACCTCTCCAGAGGGGTAAACAGGGCTAAATTCTCACGCTTCCGCATTTAAACTTGACTCGGTTGATGGATGGAAATCATTCAACTTACTATGGCTTGTTTGAAAATTCGTATTTTGTTTGGGGTAATGTAACGAGACATGGTGCCTCTTAACGCATAATTTACAAGGTTTCGCTTTGCACTTGGACGCCATACAACCTACTCTTAAACACAGAAAGCATAGTCGTTGTTTTTTAACTACATCTATTCTATCATGAACAGAATTTTGTTTTAAATTTTGTACAAAAGGAATAGCATGATTTTCACAGCAATATGAACATTTTTGTTTCATTGACATCGGACAAAAAAACACCAGTTACACCTTTTAACCCCTTTCTGTCGACGCTACTCTTATAGAATTTATTTTGTCGGAAACCCGTATTTATTTCATTTCTACTTGAAACTTTAGATGACATAAACAAATCCAATTCACGACCCAGCTTATCTGGTTTGTACCAATTTTCGCACATTTTTAAATTAATATAACTGGTCAGCTCTTGATCAAGAGAATTAATTATCTGATCGGCAACAATTAAGTGGCAAAACTCATTAAACTCATTAACGTTTCTCAATTTAAAATAATAATCAAACATTGCTTCAATTCTAGAAGCAAACTGGACGTAATTCTCATTCGATAGTTTTTGGGACCTTCGAAACTGATTAAGCAATACTCGAGGTGTTGGTTGAAATTGTTTTAGCACTAACTGCTTGATTTTTTCATTATCTCCCAGTTCTTCTTTTTTAACATAAATCATAAAATTTCCCACCTTTTCTCCCAACATATTCAATAAAATCTCTGCTTTAAATTTATCCTCCACATTTTTTGTTTTAAAAGCTTTTTCTAACGATTCAAAAAATAAATTATAGGCTTCTGTATTAGAAGGGACAGGTATTGTTAGAGTTTGGATACTTTTAATTAAGTTTTCAATATCAGATGGGACAGATTCGAAATGTTCACTTTTCTCTTGCGCAGGGGGCAATTTACATTTAACATTAGTTAACTCAAGCTCTTTCATTAACTGTTCTAATTTAATTTTTTCGAATTCAATCTTAGCCTTTTCAGACTCTAATTTAAATTTTTCTTGTTCAACTTTAGCTTTCTTTTCCGCCAAAACCCCGTCAATTACACTTTGCAGAAACTCCTTATCAGTTTCAAAGATTTCACTACTCTCAATTAAATTTTTTAATACTATAATTTTTGGATTCTAGGGTATGTCTAATCCCAGCTCCTTGGCGACCAGCAAAAGCTCGTCCTTCTTAAGACTTTTAATTGTCGACATTTTAACACGTAACATTAATTTGATATTCTCGTCACTCGAGAAACGTTTTGAAAACGTTTCTAAATACACTCTGTCGCAAAAAAATATATGCACCCAGAAGAAATTGAGCTACATTCACGAAATTTGGTATGCATGTAGTGTATATGAAAATAAACAAATGATTAAAAATTCAGAACAAAATATCATTTTATTAAGCGGTTACAGCTTGCAAAAGGTTAAAAATCAGTAAGTTGTAAAGCCACCTCTGGCAGCTATACAAGCCGAAATTCGGCGTGGCATCGATTCAATTAGATCACTTATGACCCCCTGTGGAAGATCCTGCCATAGTCTTTGCATCTGCGCAGTTAATTCTCCTGTATCTCGGGACGGCTGCAGTTGCCTTCCCAGCGCGTCCCAGACATACTCTATTGGCGAAAGATCTGGTGACCTGGCAGGCCATGGTAGGACGTCATATCCTTGAAGACATTGTTGGGAGAGTCGCGCAGTATGTGGACGAGCATTATCCTGTTGATAAATGGCACCTGGGCGACTTGATAGCATGGGTAGCACAATCGGCGTTAAAATATCGTCCACGTATCTGCGAGCTGTCAAAGTTTGAAGGACCACTAAAGATGATCGTGTGTCCCAAGAAATTGCTCCCCACACTGTCACACCTTGTGAAATTGCTGTATGCCGCTCGACAATAAATGCCGGATCGGACCGCTGGCTGGTGCGCCTCCAGACACGTGTGCGGTGGTCATCAGCACTGAGACTGAATCGGGATTCATCACTGAAGATGACACGTCTTCTGTCACACTCCAAGTTGCCCGAGGTCGGCAAAAATCCAGTCGACACTGCCTATGATGTGGGGTCAGTGGTAAGCGTCTTAGCGGACGTCGGCTCCTCAAGCCAACTTCGGTCAGTCGTCTCCTTATGGTTTCTCTTGATGGCACTGGATGTCTGGAAGGAGGTAAGTGGCGTTGAATCGATGCTAGCGACGTTGTTGGTGCCGAAGTGGCCACTCTTCTGATTGCACGATCCTCGCGATCATTTGTGTTCCTGGGACGTCCTGACCCTCCGCGACGGTACACTCTACCTTCTGTGATCCACTGTTGCCAACACCGAGCAACTACCATATCGCTCCGACCGAGGTGGCGGCCGATACGTCTATTCGACCAACCTGCTTCTCTGAGGCCTATTATACGGCTATCAAAGTCCGTCAGCTGCTCGTACTGCCGCCGGTTACGTCTTAGAGGCATCCTAAGTCTCAATATCGTCTATCAAAGTCATCAGATTCGTTTGGATAGCCGTACGGCGCTCGTACTCATGCTTTTAAACTCTCCCAGTTGCGCAACTAATATGCGCATAGCACATCGTCTCATTGGCTTCGAAATTTTAATCATTTGCATATCTCTTACCAGACTACATTCTTGCCGAGTTTCGTGATTGTAGCTTGATTTCTTCTGGGTGCATATATTTTTTGCGACAGAGTGTATTTCCGTCCCTCGTATAACATGGTACTAGTAAAATGTGGTTTCGACATTGCACTGTACGAAGTTTTTAGCGATTATTATAACACACATTCCATATTACACGGCATAAAACTTGAATTGACTACTCGGTTTTGATATATAACACGATTTAAAAAAAATAAATATTATTTTCGTTCAATAAGGGGAATTCCCAACTTTGTACGTAGCGGAAAATTTAAGAGGGTTGCGAAAGTCTTTATCTCTTTCTAGAGAGATTCTGGAAGAATTCAAGGCGAAACAGACAGGCAATTGCAACTACGTCAGATAACTTTTTCAATGATGGACAAATAACTAGTAAAAGGAAGTTTCTCTACCTACTTTGAAGCAAAAAAATAATAAAAATAGATTAGTTGTAATTTTTCTGCTGAGAGTGCTGATGAAAATTAATTTGGTGATATTTTTGTTGTGTTTTTTTAATTTTTGCATTTTATGTTTTTGTTTTTCAATTTCCACTATCAGTTCATTCTCTCCCTTATGTATATATAAATGTAAAGTATTGGCCGAGTGATATATTTTTTCGAGTGTTAGTAGGTTTTCATTAAACACATCTTCAGTGGACGTTCATCTTCTTTATTGTGACGCACACATCAAAGCTCAGGACAAAATTACGGTACATTTTTTACGTTGACGAGACAACTTGCGACGATTGCAAAGCATAGTGGACAGGAGACAAGCAGAAGTGACATCTTGACGGACACAACACAAATACACTGAGAGCAGCAGCTATTTACATTCTTACATGACGCGGACAAAAAGAAGAGAGAAGAGCGCGTGATTCTGCGGGAATCAGCGGGAATTTATTCGGACCCCTGGGTTCGGAGAACCCTTAATCCCGTTTCTGGCAAAAGTCTCTTTAATGACATGTCTGATCGTTGAGTTTTCATGTTTGGTAGTAGATCATTGCAATTGGACGAATGGCGACAGGCCAGTAGGCGGAGCTTCGAGGCATGGATCTTGACATCTCGCAAAGTTTTCAGTGGGGAATCTGAGTAGAAGAGCGAGTCTTCCTATTGGCTGTTGAAAAGTGAGGATAATGGCTCAGGAAAAATGGCTGCCCATGTGGGGGTGAGTGTGAGTGGTGTAGTGACGGATGTCCAGTAGGGGTGAAAATTTATGAGGTAGAAAATTTTAATTGCATTGCGAATTTCGTCGTTTCACATGTACCTACAGGCACCGACGATCATTCTGATTAGAGTATTTTGAGCAACATCCAAGATATTAATATTTGTCTTAGCAGCATAACCCCATACAGGACATCCGTAAGAGAGGATTGGACGTAGAACGGCTGTGTGGAGAAGCCCTTTACAATTTAAATCAAGGTGTGAATTCCGGTTAAATAGGGGGTATATTTTAAACATTACTTTCCGGAATTTATCGCGAGCATAAGTGATGTGTTTTTTCTAGGTAAGTTTATTATCAAAAATGAGTCCAAGATATTTGGTTTCCTGAGACCATGGAATAATTTGATTGTACATTGTGGGTGGTGGTGGTAGTGTTCTTTTGTATGTGAAAGCAACCACAGCTGACTTTTCAACATTAATTTTGATCTTCCATTTATCGAAAAAATTTTCTAGCAAAGCTAGGTGTTTGTTGAGGGCGAGAGTGACGGTTTTGGAATTTCGGAAGCATGCAGAGATTGCGGTATCGTCCTCGTACATATTAATATTTGTGAGTGAGTATGATGGGATGTCGTTTAAGTATAAATTAAAAAGAATTGGTTCAAGTAAACTACCTTGGACCACTCCAGTATATGTGTGTTTGGAATCTGAATATGTGTCGTTAACCCGTACTCTAAAAGTTCTGTTAGTGATATATGAGTGTATAAGTTGAGTGAGTGAAGGTGGGAAGTTATAAGAGATAAGCTTGAACGTGATGCCGTTTATCCAGACCCTATCAAAGGTTTTCTGGATATCGAGAAAAACGGTCCCTGGGGTTTTATGTTTCTCGAATCCTGCTGAGATAGTTTCGGTGAGTTTAAGGAGAGGGTGAATTGTGGAAAGGTTTTTAGTGAATCCCTATTGATTAGGGTTTATAATATTATTAGTAGACGTGAAATTTTTGAGTCTGGAAAGAATAATGTACTCGGTAATTTTACTTAAAGTTGATAATAATGAAATGGGACGGTATGAGTCTGCAAATTTAGCATTTTTACCAGGTTTTAGAATCGGAAAAATTACAGCTTCCTTCCAGACAGAAGGGAAATAATTATATTTTAAAATTTTGTTAATGAGAATAGTTAATATATATATAAATATGGCTTTGATAGGAAAGTTTTTAATCATGCGATTAGTAATACCATCTTTACCGGGTGCTTTTTTAGAGCTAGATTTTTTAATATAAGTAATAATTTCGTCCGGTAGAACGGGGTCGAGGTAGGTAGTAGGGGTAGTGGAGATGAAAGTATTTACAGTATTGTTAAGGTGTTTGGTTTTATAACAACAGTGCAAGCGCGTGATGATTACGTAATCGTAGTTCTGATTGGATAGAATGGGAGGGACAGGGATTTCTGATGCAATAATATTAATGGATTACAATTATGATCAGGGTGTTAGTTTCGAACCAAATAATTAAAAGATTATTTCAATATTATTAAAAGAGTTAATTAAAAGGATGCTAGAGAAAATTATTACACACACACACACACACATATATATATATATGTGGGAGACAACAAGGGGTCCAAGACATTTGTCTTTCTTCAGATTTATTTAAATTTAACAAAAATTAATTAATAAAAAGGTAGCTATTCTACAATTAGATTTCCATAATGTGACGACGGGAACGCCTGCTTGCGCACCACCTCTCTTTCTCCGGTTTTTTCTCAATGGTCAAAGTTTTTGTTTCACTTTGGATCAGCTGCGTCTGCGCGCGAAGACTGCGTGCTTTGTTTCGTTGAGTGATTCAGTTCGATGACGACTCCACAACCGATTCCATATATATATATATATATATATATATATATATATATATATATATATATATATATATATATTATTGTGGGATTATGGTACCGTTTTAGGGGTATTCAATGATCACACTCGTTTTTTGCTAAACTAACGTTTAATGCTGGACACTTAATACAGTTCTGATCACTACGACAGACGTGTAACACATATAATAAAATTTTTACAATTCGATTAAACACCTCTGGCTCTTAACGACAGTTCCAGTACAACTGCTGACTCTTAATCTGCACGATAGTGTTGAGAGTGACCTACGCGTCTCTCTCGTGAAGAACGGGTGGTGTGTCCCTACTCAGCCACCGTTCTCGTCGCTCTTTCTTCAGCCCCGATTCATCAACCTCCGCTCGCTGAATCCCCTCTCTTTCGTTAACTCGCTGGTTGCCTCGTTCCCAACGCCCTCTAAAGAATTTTCATGTGGAAATTTCCCACAACTCTCAGCCATCCACACAAGCAGTGTCCTCACTGCTTACGCAATAAGGATCTGAAACAAACAAACTAAAACAAAACAAAAAAGAAAAAAGATTAACATACAGTTACACAAACATTTAAAGCAAGTTTGTTCTTCCTCTCTCTCATTAATGCTTAGTCCAGGGCTTCATTTGGTCTGCTGATGTTGACGTAACATTTGACCCCTCATGGTCTCCAATTTTAGCTACATCATATCGGTCATGGAGTTTCACTTTGGTCAACTGGTATGGTCCAAAATATTTTATTCGCAGTTTCAATTTGTTTCCAAACTGAGTCCTAATGATTGCCACCATGTCACCGTTCTTATATTGATGCGCTTCTTTCCGTTTTCGGTTGGTTGTAAGTTCTCCTGTTTTCTTCTTGAATCTTCAAAATGTTCTGCTTTGCCTCTCTTCTCAGGTTATCTCGACGTTGAAAGAATTGCTCTTGACTCTCTTCTTCAAGCAGATTTCTTATCATGACATCTTCAGGATTCTTCATTTTAACTCCTATGAGCAATTCAAATGGTAAATACTTTGTCCTGCTTTAAGGAACACTGTTCAGCACACGTTGTATTGAATCTACATGCTTAAACCACTTAGTCGGGTCTTCGATCAACATCTTGGTCAATACTGGAATTAGTACTCCATGGATTCTCTCAATCTGTCCATTCCCTCTCGGTACTCCCGTTGTTATTTGCACATTGCTAATCTGCTCATCAGCACAGTAGTCTTCGAATTCTTTAGATCTGAACGCTCCTCCTTTATCATTAATCACTTGTGAAGGATTCCCAAAAGTTTTCTGTTGCAACTTCAGTCTTTCAATGGCTTCTTGAGCTGTAATACTTTTGGTTGGATACAACCACGTTAACTTTGTAAACAATGTTAACATCAACAACAGTGAATATGTGATTATAATTTTTATTGGTTGTTGGTAATGGTCCAATGAAGTCCACGTTATATGTCGACAACGTTAGATCTTCTTTAGGAATAGGGTTTAAAAAGTCTTCCCCCTTTCCTCTCTTCTTATTGACTAATATGCACTCAACGCAGTTCTTAATTACGTTTTCGATACACCTTCTCATGTTCGGAAAATAATAATCTCTTTTCACCAACTCCTCAAATGTCCAAAAAAATGTCCAAATGAGTGAGCTTTCTTAATCACATCTACTTGCATCATCTCTGGAACGACTAGCAACTCCTGATCCTCACTTATCTTGTACAAGATTTTATTACTTACGATGAATTCAGAAGTTTTACCTTCTTGCAACAGCTTCTTAATAGTCCTAATATATTCATCAGATTCTTGAGCGTTCGCGATCTTGTACGTTAGTTCATCACTAGTCACTAGCATAACAGGATGTCTGCTCAACGCGTCTACATGTTGCATTTGTTTTGCAGGACGATGGACTACCTCGTAATCAAAATCTGTTACGGGTTCACTGGATAAAGCGTTCTTTAGATTTTGAAAAGCTATTTTTTGTGCATGCCCAAATTCAAAAGGATTTGTTCCTCTTAATAAGTCACTAAGGGGTCTAGCTATCATGGCGTAGGAAGGAATATACTTTCTAAAATACCCTGTTAGCCCAAGGAAACTTTGCACATCTTTCCCGTTTTTAGGCTCCGGAAAGTTACAAACTGACACTGTCTTTTCCGCCGAAGGTTGAATTATACCGTTCTGGATCACATGCTCTAAAAAATTAATCTTCCCCTGCAAAAACTGACATTTTTTTCGATTTAGCTCAATGCCGTATCTGGACGCGGTTTCTAACACACGAGCTAATTTTTGATAAGCCTCTTTTTCATCAGTAGCCGGAATTATTATATCATCTAAATAAATAATTAATGTACCGTCTCTTAGCAGTTCTCTAAACACGTAATTAATGTATCTTTGGAAATAGTTACTACTAATAGACAACTCAAATGGCACTTTTAAAAATTCATATTGGCCAGTTTCCTTTACAAACGAGATATATTTTCTACTAGCTTCATCAACATCTACATGAAAAAAAGCATTCTTTAAGTCCGTCGGGAATATTTTCCCATTCCCTAATTTATCTAATACCTCTTCAATTATAGGAAGTGGATATATGTCCTTAATTATTTTCTTGTTTAATTTTCTGTAATCTATACACAATCGAATTGTTACATCTTTCTTTTTACACACCACAACCGAAGATGAAAAATCGGAACAACTCTCTAATTATTCCCTGTTCTAACCACTCATGTATTTGCTTTTCTACCTCTCGCTTTTCAGGCAAAGATAGCCTACGTGACCTCTGAGCAATGGGTTTTTCATCCGACAGAATTGTTTTCATTTTCAAAGCAGTTGTCTCTGTTTTATTTGGAATGTAATTTTCTATTAACCTCTGGACTTTGTCCCTTATTCCACTATTCGAAATGTGTGATACATCATATAAAAATTCCTCAAATGTCTCCGATACCTTAAGTAAAAACAAATTAGACCCATCAGTGATGTTCCCCGAGTTAACTACACCCCCTGTCAGTTCCACGTCATCTTCTCCCCCTGTTTCATTTTGTAAACACACCGGCTTGCATGACGCGTTCCTCGACCCCGCTTCTTCTGACTCACTCTTTAAGAACTCAAAGACTTTCGAGGGTAATAATATTGCTGCCTCGATCTCGCACACTGCCACTAGTATTTTTTTTTCTTCCCCACCCTTCAATGAGATCGTAAATTCAGAAACATTCGCTTTTCTCTTTTCTCCAAAACAACTCGTTAACACGATTTGAGAATGAATTCTTTTTTCTTCCGAAACGTACTTTGAATTGATAATTACTGAATTCGCGCCTGAGTCCAAAGTAGCACTTAGTGGGGTATCATCAACAATAACGTCTACATACTGCAATTGACTAATTAAAAAGTTATTTTGGTTAGAAATAGAAGTTTCAATTTGATTTTCGGTATAACCTGTATCCTTATTTTATTTTCTGAATTCATCGTTTTCTTCGTGCAATTCCTTGCAAAATGCGGGCCTCCACAAATGTAACACGATACTATTTTGTCTGCTATAACACTTTGGTTCTGTTTTGGAAACTGTCTTTGGAATTGATTTGCATTACCCATGTTCGCGCGGTTCTTACTATAAACATCCTCGTTTTTACTCTTAAAAGTATTTGGGTTCCGAGAGTCATGCAGCGATCTGTTTTTCGAAATGAAAAATATATCGCACGCTTTTCCTAATTCATCTGGCGTCATCCATTGATCCGCCTGCATAATTTTAATATGTGAAGCAGTTTCTGGCTCTAAAGCATCTAAAAATTTATCACTTATCATTAAGTCAACTAGGGATTTAAAGTTAACAACGTTCCTAATTTTCAAGTAGTATTTAAACATCGCACTTAAACGTGTGGCGAATTGCACATGGGTTTCGTCTGCTTGCCTTTTGGCTTTTCTAAAATTAAGTAAACACTCCTGCGCAGTGGGCTGGAATTCTCTTAAAATTAATAACTTAACTAAATCGTACTCTTTTATTTCGTCATCTTTTATATTCAGTAAAATATTGTGTGCTTTCTCACCAAGAATATTAATGAGGATTTCTGATTTCAGGTTTTCGGGGACATTTTTGACTCTAAATGACCGTTCTAGGGATTGGAAAAAAAGACCAACATTTTCAGTTTTCGTTGGGATTTGTATAGTCAGCGTTTTTACACTCTTAATTAAATTTTCTAAATTATTCGTATCTCCTTTTGAACTTTGTTGTGTTTCTTGCCCTTCTGCCAAAGTTTTCAGAAATTCAGTTTCTCGTTCAATTTGCTGTATTTTAATTTTTTCAAACTCTAGTTGTGAGTTGGTCTCTCTTGCAGCCACTGTTCGGCTTTAGTTTGCCTGTTCTCAACGGACAAATTTAGCAGATTGATCACAAGATCGGGATCGTCTTTAAAAGCTGCGGATTTTTTCAATTTAGTTTTCAGTTGAATTATTGTTTCTTTAGACGTAGCTTGTTCTCCAATTTCCTTCAGAACATTTATTAAGTCCTCCATTCTTGTATTTTTATGGTACGACATATTCTAATACAATTTTACTTATTACAATAGAAGGATATTAAAAGGTATCTTACCTTTTTTTCTTTCTTTCGTGGAACTCCCTTGTACACGCACAGGCACATAAACTGGTATCCAATGTAATGCACACACTCACAAGCACAGTTCAAATGTTCACAGTCCAGATCGCGTTAGTCGCAATATTAATAGTCCTCACTGTCCACATCGCGTTTGTCGCAACATTAACAGTCCTCACAGTCCACATCCCGGCCGAGCCCCCATATTTTGTGGGATTATGGTACAGTTCTAGGGGTATTCAATGATCACACTCGTTTTTCGCTAAACTAACGTTTAATGATGGACACTAGATACAGTTCTGCTCACTACGACAAACTTTTAACACATATAATAAAGTATTTACAATTCGATTAAACACCTCTGGCTCTTAACGACAGTTCTAGTACCACTGCTGACACTTAACCTGCACGATAGTGTTGAAAGTGACCTACGCGTCTCTCTCGTGAAGAACGGGTGGTGTGTCCCTACTCGGCCACCGTTCTCGTCGCTCTTTCTTCAGCCCCGCATCATCGACCTCCGCCTCTAGAGTCCGCTCGCTGAATCCCCTCTCCTTCGTTAACTCGCTGGTTGGCTCGTTCCCAGCGCCCTCTAAAGAATGTTCATGTGGAAATTTCCCACAACTATATAATATGTATAGATGTATCTTGTTCAAATTTTCAATCGTTAAAAAAATACTTTTTTAAATATCGTTAATAAAATACTTGTAATGGATGTACTACAAGTTGTAATGGATCCATTTAAACTTGTAGTGGATGGCACTTGATCACAATATAGTTTTTTCAAATATTAATTCATTAATTAAATTTTATTTGTTAATTTTAAATTTATCATGCTTTATTTCTGACGAAGTTAGAATTAGCTACAACAGACGGCGCCAGTAGATTTTTCTAACGAATTTTTTTTGGTACAAAAACATGTTTTTTTTGTTCATTCACATATTTTAAACTTGTAGTGGTTTACATTTGACGTAAAAACAGTGTTTTTTTCAAATATTAATTCATAAATTAAATTTAATTAACTAAAATAAAATTTTCTTTGTTGAACTGAGTGGGAATTGAATTAAAATTTTTGTTTGTAATATTCCTTATTGATTAAAAACTTGAAGCTAACTTACTTTTTTATTTGTATGTATTATTGGAACGAAATTTTATCTATCATAAAATTTTACACCTTAAAAGACTTGATTTCTATATAACACGGTAGACATTGCCTTTATTTAGATTATCTACATATTTAATTCAATAAATAAATAAAATAATAAGTTAAACAAATAAATAGTATAGAGTATAACATGGTTTCGATATACAACGGTACGAATTCATCGTGTTATACGAGGGGGGCACTTGTTTTTGTATTTTATAACACTTTGTGAGTTTTAAGATATCCAAACACGTAGAAATGACCCTTTTCGATCGGAAAGCGCATGTTTGGTTTTTCTTTTGTATTGAATAGAGCAATTATTTGGCTTTACAAAACATACATGATCTTGTTTCAACATTTCATAGAGATCAAGTTAAATAAATTACATACAATTTGAAAAACTGGAAGCGGGTCTTTAATTTACCAGAAGTGAGAATTTAGACGATTCAAAATCTATCATGGCGAGTCTGATAACTCAAAATATTGTAAGTGTAATTCTGTGAAATTTTTTGAACCAGGCATTTATATTATTTTCTAGGAGAAATGTACTAAAATATTTCCTCCTGCATAAATATTCTTTGTGAGTTATGTGTGTGGCTTGTAATTTCAAAAATAAATATAATGACTTTTCTTGTATTTATTCGATCAGCTCTAACATTATTACATTTTAATAACATTTTAAAAATTTTGTACATTCCTAAGATAAATACAAGCAGTTTATTTCAGTAATACTTTTGTTTTGCTATAAATTTATCACTTTTTTCTCTGTGTCTTATATAAAGAATTTTTTTAAAAAAAATATGTATGTAAGAATAATTAAATTAGATTAAAAATTAAATTCCCTATCTAGCACTTAACTCATTTTTCTTAGTTCACATCTTCAAGTATCAAACTAATCAGCCATTTATTTCTTCGGAACATATGGCCTAGACAATAAACATGTCTAATTCCAGATCGTTAGATTTAATAGTCCCCATATGTCAGCAATAACTTTCAAGTACAATAAAAAGCCACGATACTCACCGCATCTGTGTTTTAAGGTGTTCTTTTTTCTCTCTCCGCTCAGCGTCTGAGCTTGTACAGATTTCATCGAATAAAGACCCTCTTCTTAAAAATTAAGTCCGATTCTGACTCGAAACATGTCATATGTGTGTTTCCCTTTTTTTATAAATCATCCAAATTTTACAAAAATTTACAATTATAAGTACTGGTGGTTAATTATTAATATTTATTGGTATTGATTTGTAGTGTACTTTCATAATATCGGATAATCATTACTCATAATAACGGATCATCCTTACTCATAGTAACGGATTCTTGATCCTTACGTCTTATTGGCTGTTAAAACCTACTATTGAATTTCATTGGTCAGAAGAAATGTCCTCTGGCATTTCTTCTATCTTTCCAGAATTCCACTCTGACGAAGGGAATATATAAACTCGAACTTAATTATTTGTAATGTTTCCCGGATTCCATCGCTCGACCAATCACCATCATGCCACTCAGCAGAATGGAAAACACCACTTTTGTCAAGCCCAGCATCATAGACTATCACGATATGGGATTGAGGACTGTTCGTACAGTCCAGACACCCAAAGAATAACGCCTATTCTATTTGTTATGTTGGAAAATAAAGTTTATTTTTGTAAAATCACTGCAATTTTACTTTGCCACTCAACACAATATATATACGCCAAAGATTCCTAAAAAGTATTTATTATGTTTTTGAGTGCTGTTTTTAAAGTACTATAACAGTGTTCAGATACCTTAATCATATTCTCAATTTTTTTTTCAAATTTTGACAATTCCCGTTGTTTTTTCTTTTTTAAAGTTTTATTTTAAAGTTAGTTAAGTTTATTCCTATTTTGTATAATTTCTTTGTTCAGAGAAGTAATATACACTGGCTTTAAATTACTATTATTAATTTTAAATTTTATAAATTTTGTATACTTTTTTCCATTTTCTTTTTCATAAAATTTCCTTTTGAATGATACTATACTTTAAAATGTATGAACGCATTTTCAAATAATATCAATTTGTAAAAGTTAAACAGACGCAACAGAAAAAGTCTGTTATTGTTCTTCGCATTCAACTTATGCTTGGAAGACATTAACAAGACATTGAACAATAAATTTTGTTCTTTAAAATATTATTTTATTACATCTTTAAATACGGAACTTAAACACAAAATAAAACGCAGACTTTTGAAGCAAGTAAGATGCCTCAACAGTAGTATCTTTCACCTTCGTCTTCAGTAGAGTTGGTTCGCCAAGTAACTTAGAATGTGCTGGTCTTTTCGAAGCAAGATCGCATCAACGCATCTAATGAAATAGTCATTCTTGAAGCAGTTCGACCTGCAAAAGCAAAACATTATTTACTATTAATTGTAAAAGTTTATTGTTTTTTGAAACCAAATATGAAAAATTCAAGCATATTTTATGCAGAATTAGCTGTTACCATCAAGCTACGCAGGGTACTTCATAACATTGTAAAAATATACATTATTTTTAAGTTATTGTTATCTAAGTCCCAGGATTAAGACTGCGATTGTATTGAAAAATATTCCTATAGCACTCGCCTCTTCATTTAAAAATTACAGGACTTAGATTTCTAAAATAGAAGCATGTTTATCATTTATACCCTGTAATCCGCCTTATAGTCTATTTTCTCTAAAACTATTTTAACGGATCTCTACTCATTAAAAGAAATATGCTCTCCAAATTCCAAGTCTATAAGTCTAATTGTTCAAAAAGGAATTTTTTTTAAATCCATAACTCCCTAGTAAGCTTTCTTGGGAGTCGATGTCCACAAAAACCCATTCTTATAAGGGATGTCTTCTCAGCAGAAAAGATATGTTTGCTAAATTTAAAGCCTTTAAATTTGATAATTCAAAAAGAGGAATTATGTTTTAGTGCCCAGCAACCCTTCTTGGAAGTCAATTTCCGCAAAGCCTGTTCGTGACAAATTTCTTCGCAGCAGAAGAAATACATATTTGTCAACTTTCAAGTTTGCATGTGTAAATAGTTCGAAAAAAGGAATGTTTTATTTACAGTAACACCCCGCTTAACGCTGTTTCGTTTTAACGCTTTTTTATTTTAATTCAGGGATTCCCCGAAATTGCACGCAGCATTAGGCTTCCCGATATCCGAAGCAGTTTATCTGTGTTTCTTCTCTCCTGTGGTGTTATACGAACGTATTTGTATCGATTGAAACATTTGTTGACGTCATTGTAAGTATAAATTTATGTAATATAACGATTGCTATAGTGACAAATATTATGATTTTTAGTTTTTATCATGGGTGATAATAAAAAACACGAAAATAGAACAACAAGAAAAAGCATTTTCACTTGAAACTAAAATGCAAGTGATTACAAGATTTGATACTGGTGAACGTCAATTTCAAATTGGTGCTGCATTGAATTTGGCAACTTCAACAATAAGGACCATTCTTAAGAATAAAGGAAAAATACTGTCATCGACAACTGCAACAAGCTCTTCTACTAGAATTACCCGTTCTAGAAATAATAAAATAGAGGAAAAATGGAAAAAAGAATTTCTATATGGAGACTGACGATGAAATTGAACGCAATATGCCATTAAAACAAGACTTAGAATTTTATTTATTTTTATATGTATATTTGTTAAATTATATTTCTATATTTGTAAGGAATAAGTTTTTGTTTTATTGCTATAAAAACATAATTAATAAATTTAATGAAAAAAAACCCTAACCAATTTTCTACCTATCTTCCCCTAACCCCATTATTTACATCATGAGAAAACCTCGTTTAACGCTCTTTCGCATTACGCTCTACTTTGACGGAACGTATACCCCGCGTTAAGCGGGGTCTTACTGTACTTATAACGCCTCCTTACCTTTTCTCCCTGGGAGTTGATTTCCACAAAAAGCGTTCTTACTGGATCTCTTTTAACAGAAGAAACATGTTATCCAAGTTCCAAGTTTCTATGTAGAATAGTTCAAAAACGGAAAATTTTTATCAATATTTCCCTCGCAGTCTCTTAGAGAGAAGTTCCCGTAAATCTCTTCTCAACAACAATTTCATATTTGTTAGTCTAATAGCTTAAAAATGTGAGTCGCGATTTTCGAAAAATCAGTTCTTGGCGGATATCTACTCATTAAACGGAACATTTTTGCAAAATTTCAAGATTGCAGGTCAAATAGTTCCGGAAATATCGCGATGAGTGAGTGAGTCGCTTTCTCTCATGTATATTGAGAGACAGTTAAAATGATTGAATATTTGTAATTCTTTGACATTTACGTGACTTTTCTAATCTCTTGTGAATTATAATTTTTTTCCATACACCTAGGTCAGCGTTTCTCAAACTGTGAGGCACGCCCCTCTGGGGGGCGATAAACCTGCAAGGGAGGTGCGAGCATATTGAAAATAAAAGGTTTAAAAAAACTAATTTTTTGGAATGAAGTAAAGCAAAATGCTTTCTGACATAATAAAAAATACACATTTACACCAATATAATTTATATATGTCATCTCTGGTGATCATCAAAAATAAAAGATTCCACTTCAAACACTCATTAGCTATCTTTGATCCTATAACCAAATAAAAAAAGACATTTTGTTTGCTTTGCTGTAATCCCACGATGAGAGTTTTTTTATTACGTTTCTTTTAACCCTTAAAATACTACTTTTGATTATCATATATTTGACCTTCGAACTTACTGGTATGTTTCCCTCCGTCCCTTTTCCTTTTAGGAAAGTTGTAACTAATATTTTTCTGTTGCTTTTTTTTTTCATGTGAATGAGTTTTATCATGTATAGATAGGCATATTGAGCACTTCGAAGGATTATTTAGCCAAGATGTATTTTTATGAGTATTCTGAAACATATAATGCAAATTGAAAAATGTTTTCCACAATTATTTTTTAGAACTGACATTGAATACACTTTTAACATGGGAGCGGCCCCATGAGGCGCAGAGTCAAACCCAGGTTCACGAAATCGTTAATTCTGGGAAAACTGTTTATTCGTTAACAGTGACATTGACAGTATCTTCCTATTAGACAGTCTTAATGGGAACTAAAATGAATTTGTCACAAACATGCCTCTTTTTTGAGAGTGGCAAACGTTTTTTTACAATCAAGGTACTTGTCTTGATAGAGTTCCCTGCGCGACCAGTTTTGTTTAAAAATATTTTCTATGAACATACTGCACTTTCCCCATGAACAATTTTTTGGTTTTGATTGCTGCGTTGTACGACTTATTATGGTTTATAAATGTAAATGAGCAGAATATTAAAAAAATGGGCATCTGTGATGTCTATTGAAGGAAGTTGAAACTGATCAAGCAATTGAAAAACCTGCTGAAATAATGCATATTAATCAAGATAGCGAAAGTAAATATGAGAAAAGCGATAGACATGAAACGTTTGAGTTGAATTGAAATTTTCAAATGCTGCCTAAAGAACTCTATGAAGATAACTATGAAGCCATAAATGTAGCACTTCACCTTGTCAAAAAGACACAAGGAAGAAAAAGTTCAAAATGCTATTTTTGAATCATCAAACTACAGCAAAACTACAATAACGTGAACAAAATATGACAGTTTTGCTGGAAAATAACGTTCCTGTATTGTTAACGAAAAGTGTCTGTGATTTTTGTCCTTTATTAGGGGCACGCACATTTGGGACATTTTCTTTAGTTTTATTGGATTTTTTCTCAAATTATCAAAGAAAAATTGAAAGTCCTTGATTTTATCGTGTATAGTAAAAATAATAAAAACAATTATAGTTTAAAAACAAACTAAAAAACACGTTTATAGTATATTTTCTCTGTCGCAAAAAAATATATGCAATTAAATTATTCACTGGAATTTTGAAAATAAACAAATGTGATTTTTTATCGTGTATAGTAAAAATAATAAAAAAACAATTATAGTTTAAAAAACAAACTAAAAACACGCTTTTATCGGTGAGTAAATTGAATTAAACATTGTTGGGAGAGTAAAAAGCATTATCCTGTAAAATATATATTGGGTAGCACAATCGGCGTTAAAATATCGTCCAATCAGCTATACAAAATTTAATACTTATCTTGTTAATTTGTACGTTTTATAATTATGATCGTATTGTAGCCTTAGCACCCCCCCACACACACACACCAAAGTGAATTATTACTGCATTCAATACATTATAATTGTTTGGGAGGCGCGATAAAAATTATGATTCAAAATTGGGCCGCCAGTAGTGAAAGCTTGAGAACCACTGACCTAGGTAAAATATTGTTTAACCGTTTATCGACCGACGGCACTTATAAGTACCACTCATTTTAAAATAATATAGAATAACCATTTTTATGAATATTCTGACGATACTTTTCACGAATATTCTTTGAAATTCACTCTTCCAAGATATAGGGCAGCACGGGTTGTACGATGAGTATTTCAGCAAGGAAGGGGAATAGTTTCATAGCAGAAATTGCGTTTTCAGCTGACGGCGTTTTCAGCGGAATGCAAAGATTATCATTTTTATCTCGAAAAAATAGTTAATGTCAAAAATTATAAGTGTCTTATTTTTTTATGTTAATAAAGACCTTAGAAAAGGATTTGACTATTCATTTTAAGTGAACAGCGTATATAATTAATTTTACAGTTGAATATCTGCAATTAATTAATTGGCTCTAACGGATTAAATTTCCTTAAGTTGAGTATTTTGTTTACGTAAATCCCTTAAATTTTTAATGTAGTGATTCAAAAAAAAATATTGCATGAAAAAAACTGCAGTAAATCATAATGCGATAGATAAAGGGTTAACACGCTTTGAAATAACTAAGGTCTCATTTTGTTTCGCATGTATTTGAATAATGAACTTCCTGCTGAATTTCTGCTTTTATCAATGATATAGTACATATAAGAGTACTATGTTATAAAATCTTTGATTTATCCCCAGTCCTTTTTTTATGCTAAGTCAGAATGTTGAATATTAGAAGAATAACCTATATGGGGAAAAGATGGATCCTTTTATGTAACATAATGTGACCATTGTAGCAGACTTTGGCCAACTTTCTGTTGAATTATAGATTTGAGTCTTGCTGTGTCACTAATGACCCACTGTGTAGAGGGGCACATTGAATCTTTTGAGGGTCAAAGTCCTTATGCTGGCGTGTTGTTAAAGTTTGGAGAGAGGTGCTATCTCAGGCACACTACTCTCAGATTACTCGACTAACATTCAAAATCACGAGGTTCGTCACCACTTGCCCTTGTGATTCCTCATAATATGAAGTTGTAACCGCTTTTGCCTTATCAACTGCATGTTGATTGTCCCAAGCAACAGAAGCGTTCTCTAGCGGCCTTTCAACCTCAGTACGGGTCAAGTAAGGGAGGAATGTGGTAGCTTGAAAAAACACCCATGTTCCTTGTCTTTAATTTCTGTTATGATATTTGTTGCTTATTTGTAACCTTTATTTGTGTTTATTTCAGCATGAAACTCTTCTGAATATTTGCTTGCCTAGTATTTGAAGTCGATGAATAAGAAGTACCGAAAAAAGTAATATATTTTGAATTTAGGATTTTAATGTACGTTGACTTTTTTTCATTTTTATAAATATTTCAATTTAATTTTTTCTTCTATGCCTGCTACTTTTCGTGAGCGTACCTCGGATGATTCTTAGCAGCACGTTTACACTAATGGCTCGGATAAGGGGGCAATTAAGTAGAGCTAGAGTTTTCTCTACAGATTTTACATAGTCTTTGGCCGTTAGAAAACAATTTACAACTTTGATGATGAAATAGCAGCCATTTTTTTAGCTATAGACAAGACAGTGCAGTGGGAAAAGGAAAATATCGTCTTATCTGTTGATTCCAAAGAGGCATATATTGCTGAATATAAAGAACTGGATTGCATTACAGTGGATCCCATGAAATGAAGTATGGAAACGAGAGGGCAGATATTTTAACCAGAAATGGATCACAAATGATGCAATGAAGTCCTCCATTGTATTTGCGGCATATAAAGCGTTTTAAATCCAGCACCATTAGATCCGAACGTTCCAGTCTTCACATAAAAGGGCTTCAGGATAAGTAAGCTTTCTCCCTTCTGAATAAGTAAAAAAAAGAAGAAAAATTCTGGTTCCTTACCTAGAACAGTCAGCGTTGTAGCGGTGTCAACATAAGCCAGTAACAGCCTCCGGACAGGGGTGATCACTTTTGTCTAGTGGTCATATTACTCGGCTACGAATCCATAGGTCGCGGGTTCTATCCTCTATATTGGTGACCCTGGCTGAATCAAGAAAAACGCAAAACCTTATGATCTGTTGTGGCGCCATCTACCTACAAGAACAGCAACCAAAGTCTTCAGACTTACTTGACGCAGCGACCACAGTTGTCAGACTCACTTGACGCAGCACCACCAATCAACAGTAAAAACGACACGCTCGCCATAACAAATATCTCTTTCGTTCGCTTATCCATTGACTCACTGGTGATAAAGTACTGTAGCTGTATCAGCACCTAAGGCAGTAACAGTCTCTGGACAAGGGTGATCAATTTTGTCTAGTGGTCATGTTACTCGGCTACGAATCCATAGGTCACGGGTGCTATCCTCTGCAAGCGTGCCCTGTTTTAGATTTGTTACAGGACACGATTTGTTGCATCTGTATAGAATGAGAACGGCAGATTCAGATTTCTGTCTATTGTGTAACCATGACCTACTTTTGACTGGGAATCTCTCTCTCCTCAACATATGCCCTTCAATTTTAAACTGTATTTCGTTGAACGTTGTTGACTATGTCTTTGATGACTGTTTTTATTGCACCACATTGAATTGGGCAAAGGGAAGAACGGATCTCACACAAGTGGTCAAGAAAGAATTTCCTGATTCAGTTTTTAAAAGCCATTGCTGCTGAAACTATAAATAATAGATATCCACAGCCTGATTGGCGTTATGTCTGTACTGATGGATCACGATTGGATCGGAATGGAAATGCAGGAGTTGGTATTCTTTCAGAAATATTTGCATTTATCTAAACTTAGGTCCAAACACAACTCCGTTTGATGGTGAAGTAGAAGCTATTAGATCGACTATTTATCAATTATTGTTTAGAAAGGATGCTTCTGAGAGAATGTCGTTATATTTTCTCACCCTATTTCTGCAATACAAGCTGTAATATCTCTGTATTTTCAAGACTCTATTCTAATTAAAAATTGTACAGAAAATCGTGGATTGCTTTTGCTCTTAAAAAAGAATATTATTTTACAATGGACCCATTGCGGACCCATACCTTCCATTATGATATCTACGGAAATGAGAGAGCGGATTTTCTCGCAAAAAAGGGCGCTGGAGTTTTTCAGTGCTTTAAGATAGGAATCCCGCGCCCTTCTATATGCAGAGTTATTAAAAATAGGGTTGAAAAGCTTTATGAAACTTTTTTACATGAACAAATTTATGATGTCTTGAAGAGGAGACGCTAAATGAGATCCCAGATCATTCGAGATGACATGCGGCTGCTGCCTTCAGGCTGGAAACCGGGCACGGCTGCCTTGCGGGTCACCTATATAAACTAAAGGTCCTTTCCCCTCCAAATTGTGTTTTGTGCAGGGACAATTCTCTAATGAATGATGAGCACCTGGAGATTTGCCCTGCTGTCTCTGGTAACATCTGCGACAGATACTAGAGAGACAGAGAACAGTTATAAAAGATCTACAATATGACTGACTCTATGATTGTGTGTATTATTCGTTTTTTTTATATTATTTGCTTTATTTTTTATTTGCTGTTACTAAGGCAACCAGTTTTTTTACAATGAAAAGGAGGGCGAAAAGTTTAAGAAAAAAATTACAACGTAAATATATGAAACATTTTTTTAATTCAAACAAAAATACGGTAATAACGCTTACATTCTTTTTAATTATTTACTTTAAAACATATTCTTCTATTAAATGATTTTTTTGTCAGCATATTATTTTTTAAGACATCGGAAATTTCGGAGCTAAAACTATCTTTTATACTGAATTTTACAGTAAACACTGTAGCAAAAGTATCAGCAGTCAAACTGGATTTCTCACTTATCCAAGAATCATTACCAACTGAAAACACTCTTTCAACAACTGCATTAGTTCCAGGGTAGCACAACGTAAACTTAACAAGAATAATTAAATTTTCATTCGGAATGTGTTCATTTTTGAAATGGTTTAAGTATTTCCACCATCTTTTATCAATTTCAGCCTGCTGATTTACCAATTGTTCCAATGTATCAGAATCGTCGACTTGTAACCGAAAGGTTGGAGACTCACCTGCAGGAAGTGATCTGATCGGATTTCCTGAAGCACTCTTCGCAAACAAACTCCATTCTAGCAAGCATAGTTTTGTCATAGATGTCCAGGCAACCAAGCTCTAAATAACTTCTCTCGACGTCTTCATACGCGTGGACAGAGATCGTAGTCGACAAAGCGGCCAAGGAAAGCACAATGGTCACGAAATTCATTTTGCTAGAAAGAGATATCTTAAATACAGAAAGATTGTTGGATTGGAACTAAAAGATAATGAGTGTTTAAAAAACTCATATGATTATAAATATATTTTTAAAATAAAAAAACACTAAATCAATCATAATTTTAATTTTGGATTCTGATTCACATAACAATTAAGAGCTGAATATTGCGATACATCGACTTTTATTGCCTTTCTTTGCGGGTGGCTTTTTAAAAGAAATAATATTTTTATAAATAAATTTTTATTTATGCTTTTTCAACAGAAATAATAATAGTAGAATTTATTAAATATATTCAAAGTTTTCTTTTGTCTGATATGTTTGAAAACAAAGTGCAGCACGTAACCCAAAATTGATTTTATCAGTCAGGTAAAAACTGGTACACAGATGTTTTTTGTTTTGCTATCCCTTTTAGCATCACTCACAGTGCAGTATTTTCTAGGAACTATTTTTTGTATTGGCGGAACAAAACTCAGAAAATGACGTTCCGTTAGTCGTAGAATTCCAGAAGATTTTGGTTCATTCGGTTTTTCAATTTCTACTCTATTAGTTCACTCTCTCCTTATATATATATATATATATATATATATATATATATATATATATATATATATATATATATATATATATATATATATATATATATACTCAGGAACATTGAAAATAGCGACCCAAGAAGAAAGCATCCGATTGAAATGAAATTTAATACACATAATGACACAGATGGGAGATTCACTTGATCTCAAAAACAAGACAATTAAACGAATACAGGGTGTTCAACGACACAAATACTGGGCAACTTCAATAGCGCTTTGGACCACCTCCAGCTGCAATACATGCCGCCACACGGTCCGGCATTGAGTTGATTAGACACCTTATGTTGTCCTGAGACAGATGGGCCCAAAAATCTTGAACAGCCAACTCTAAATCATATACAGAGTGACACGATGGCATCTGCCGTTTTAGCTGATCCCAACCGTGCTCTACAGGGGACAAATCGGAGGAGCAGGCCGACCATGGAAGAGTCTGAAAATGACGTAGGAAGTCTTGAGTAACTCTTGCTGTATGCGGGCGAGCATTATCTTGCTGGAAAATTGCCCCTGGGGGACCATTTAGGAAAGGTCCCACATGGGGTCGAAGAATATCATCAACGTAACGTTGGCCCGTTAAGGTTCCACGCATCACAATTAAAGTGGACCGGCTATCATAGGCTATGTCCCCCCCCAGACCATTACACCAGCTGTGCGGGCAGTGTAACGTAGAACTGTGTGGGGGGGATTGTACCGATCACCAGGGCGCCTCCACACCCATACACGGTTATCATCTGTCCCCAAAACAAATCAGGATTCATCACTAAACACAACCGTTTGCCAATCTGTGACATTCCACATTGATATGGCTTGGTACCACTGTAGACACAGTTGCCGATGTTCCGGTGTTAAAGGGAGTGCACGGAAAGGGCTCTTGGATTTAAGATTTGCTTCAGCAAGGTGTCTGGAAATTGTTTGTGGAACAATTGCTACGCCTACGTCTGCTCGTATCGTTGAACGAATCACTGTGGGGTCCACAAGTGCTTGCCGCCCGATCCTTCGATCCTCTCTCCTCGTGGTCTTCCTGGTCGCTCCAGACCCGGTTTTTCGCGCGTGGGCACCTTCTCGTGTCCACTGCTTCCAAAAATCTCTAACGGCACACTCCGAACGATCCACCTGGCCAGCAACACGGTGCGTCGACCAGTCTGCAGTTTTCATCCCGATGATCAGGCCTCTCTCAAACTCGCTTAAGTGTGAGAAATGTCTTCTAGCACGTTTACCTGGCATATTTCGCTTACCAAAGCCTTCCTATAATCGGCGGGTAATCGTCACGTTTATGAATCGTCAAATTTGCGCTGGCTTATATAGCACCCTCTTCCTGATTGTAGCGCCTCCTCGGCGTGTATGAGCATGCGTATTGGCACAAAACTTGGATCATTTGCATATCACATTACGCTGTACTTATTTGCAAAGTTTCGCGATTGTACTTAGCTTCCTTCTTGGGTCGCTATTTTCAATGTTCCTGAGTGTATATAGATATATAATCTTGTTCAAATTTTCAATCGTTAATAAAATACTTTTTTAAATATCGTTAATAAAATACTTGTAATGGATGTACTACAAGTTGTAATTTATCCATTTAAACTTGTAGTGGATGCACTTGATGTTAATACAGTTTTTTCAAACATTAATTCATTAATTAAGTTTAATTAATGAATAAATAGTAACAAATAAAAGTAATAATCCAAGGACATATATAAAAAGGAAAATCGCTCGTTGTGTCTCTGTAGCGTGATGGATAGTGTCTTGGACTTCGAATCCAAAGGTCGTGGGTTCGAAACGCACCTGGTTCTGGGGTAGCCTAATTTCTGAGAATGTAATTGCTTCTTACTGTACTATTTTATTAAAATAATTACATTTAATGAAGGAATAAATAGTAACGAGAACAAACAAAAAATAGACCAACACCTTATATAGAAAGGAAAATGGAAAATTGCAAGGCAAATCGCTTTCCAATTTTCCACTTAATATTGTGATTCTGTCATATGTATATGCATATTTATATTAATTGTAATTTTAGTTAATAAAAAGTAGCTAAAACAAATTTTTTCTTTGTTGACCTACGTAGGAATTGACAATTTTTTTTTTATATGTTACTTCTTTATTTTGGCGGAACAAAACTACGAAAATGACGTTCCGTTAGTCGAAGAATTCTATAAGAGTTTGGTTAATTCGATCTTTTTATATTTGTATCACTATGATAACTTAATTTTAATCTTTTTCCTAATTTGCTCCTGAAAACTAAATTTTTTTTCACCTCAAAACATATGCGTTCTGAATGCTGATGCCAATCGAGATCAGTACATAGTAAACACAACCAATTTAAGAAATATATGTTTGGAAATCTACAATAAGTAGCAAATTAGACAGATGAAAATGACTAATAAAGACATTAGATTGATGAATTTGGTGGTAAGTATATTTTCCACGGCCTGGTAAAGGGTTATAATGTAACTCTATTATAAGCAGTTCTTAATAAACGATATCGAATTTCAAAGAAAAAATACTTATAGTAGTCGGAGAAGCTGATCGTATTAATTGATGCGCAGGATCTTCATGTCGGTTTGTTTTGTTTTTATACATATTCATGTTCCATTTTTTTTGACCGATTCATCATGAAAATCACTTTTATTCTGGAAGTTAAAAATTGGTAGTAATCCCTAAAGAGCTTTCGTTCCATTGGGTATCCAAAGAGTTTCTTCGATTATCCCAAAATAGCATCTAAAACTCTCCAATGTGATTTGTATCTGTTACGAATAAATATAGACTACTTTTATTGCCTAGGAGATAGCTCTGTTAATTAAGTATTTAGATCAAAAGAGCAGATTATTAAGAATGACGTATGAAAATAATATCTGTTTTTTTGCTCTGAGATCATAAATAATTCAACATTTCTCGCGGAACGATATATCAATTTTACTTTCTTGACGAAAGAAACATTCCAGAATCTCAGTTACTTTAAAAAGTATTTGTAATTGATATGTATATTAGAGCAGCGTTTCTCAAACTTTGGGGCGCGCCTTCTTAGGGGGCGTGATAACCTTACGTCGGAGGGGGGCGAACATATCAAAAAAAAAGTCGAAAATAAAAGATTATTTAAAAAATATTAATTTACTAAAAGGACTGGACATAATAAAAAATGAATTACACATTTACATTGATATACTACATTTATAAGCGTATCAGTTCTGAACACAATGTATTTGATAATTAATTTTATCAATACTACGTTAACAACAAGTTTAATTATTACTAGCGACTTCCATGAGCTTATCATACACAAAATTGTGTACAAAATTTATAATTATCACGATAATTTGTACGTTTTATAATTGAAGTCGTATTGTTGCTTAAGCGTCAAAGTACATTATTACTGCATTCAACACACTATTATTGCAAGAAGGGGAGGGGATTGAAAATTATACTTGAAAATTGGGTCACAAATGTTGAAAGTTCGAGAAACACTGCATTAGAGTTATTGTTTATCAACATTATCTTCTGAGAATAGAATGCGAATTTTCCAATTAGTGGAAAGGAAGGGGACTAATTAATGGACCACCCTGACACTTCATTTGGTGAAGAATTGTCTTACGGCATTAGAAATTCATACAAGCATAGAGTTTCAAGGATAACATTTGAACAAAACTGCTGTTGGGTACATTGTCTGTGGAACATAAGAAGACGAATTTCAGCAGACATTTAGTAGAAATCGTCTTACAAATAGAAAAAAAAATTAATAAATAAATATAAAATAAAAATTGATACAAATTAAAAACATATAAAGCGTATTGTATTCCGAAGACTTTGAATAATTAATTTGAGACTCATGTTTTAAGAATCAGATTACCTAAGAATGGTCATTAATTCAGTGGTTGGATTTTTTCTAAAATTTCGATTGAAAATGTAAATTCCGGTTAAATTTAGTTTTTTATTTTTACACGAAAACAAAAAGCACTGTTCCCATTTCCACAAAAATACATTCAAAACTCAATCATATAGTAGTTCAATCAGTTAGCCAATAAAATACGAGGAAGAGAGTAAATTTTCAAAATAGAAGCTTCAAATATTTAGTACCATCGATAGCCGGTAATAAACAATTCACCTCATTTAAAGGCACGTGGCGGCCTCTGACGGGGCTTTCAGGATCTAACAAATCGATGAAATAAAATCGGAAAGATTGTTGCAAATATACCACTCAAGACGCTTTTCCTTGCTTAAAATTATGTGAGATAAACGACTATCTTCATTCTCGATTGGGAAAAAAGCTAAAAGAAGAAAATTCCACTGCGATTTCATAAAAGAATACACGTACACAAAATCAATTCACTTCACACACACACCACTATCTCCACTACTTTGCATTTGTTATACTTAAATCAATCCTTTGATGGTCTATTTTGATTCCCTTTGGAGGAATAAAAATTATATCAATTTGTCAAACTATAGTGAAAATCGTGGAACTAAGTAGATATGATATATTGATTTGGCAAATGATCAGAGAAAAATACAGTCCACTTCCAACTCGACAACATCTTTATCATTATCACACTTCATTCAATTCCTACTATTAGCTCATACTCTCTCTATATTTATTTATTTATCTTGGTGGAATTTTCAATCGTTAATAAAATACATTTTAAAGCGCTCGATTGGGCTGAAATTTTATACACATGATTATTTTGGATAACAATGCAATAATTTATTTATAATTAATGAAAATTAATTGATTAAAACTAATTATTTAAAGAATTACAAATACAGCTACGTTGGCATCATTTTTGGTGACTTGTGTCAAAACTTGAAAAGTTTTTTTTTCTCATGTTCTAAAGCATCCAGTAAAATTAAATTTTATACACACGACTCTTTTGGATGACAATACAATACTTTAAAGATAATTAATAAAAATGAATTACCACTTAATGTTGTGATTCTGTCCTATGTATATACATATTTATATTAATTGTAACTATTTAATAAAATGAAGCTGAAATAAGATTTTTTTTGGTTGATCTAAGTAGGAATTAACTTAAAATTTTTTTATATTACTTGTGTGTGTGTGTGTGTTTAATGGTAGATTCCTAAGGAATTAAATGTTCATTTTTAAAAATTATAAGACATTAATTCATTTTACAACGCATTTTTATGGATTTTTTCGTATTTCAGTTTAGAGGAAAGGTCTATTCTGCACAGAGCTTAAAGATTTTTTGGAACACTACACTTATGTTGTTGGAAATTTTAATTGAAAATAAGTTTTCATTTATATATTTAGAATAGCATTTTTATGTAAATTTAAAATTTCCCTTCATACAAGTTGCAGTGACTAGACTTTATGATGCAAAATTTATATTGCGATCTGAGATCCATGTCGCTGATTTTGTTGATTGAAAGAATAATACTGAAAGCTGAATCTTGTCTATGCGTATTTTTCTTCTCTGATGAATGAACTAATTCCTAACAATTTCCTCAATCTGACTGAATGAAACTTCCTAATTTTTTTTTTTTACTTGAGATCCCATGAGTAATTAAAGCAGCGTTTCTCAAACTGTGGGGCGCGCCCCCTAGAGGGGGGTAATAACTCTACGAGGGAGGCGCGAGCCTATTGAAAAGTCGAAAACAAAAGATCATTCTAAAAAACTATTAATTTACTGAAAGTAAAAAAACAAAATACATTGTGACGTAATAAAAAATGAAATACACATTTACGTATAATACACTTATCAATATATCAGTTTTGTATGCAATGTATTTTGTAATTAGTTTAACAATACTAAGTTAAGAACAATTTTGACAATTACCATTGGCCCCATAGACTTGTATTAATACTTATCTTGATGATTTGTATGGTTTACAAATAATCCCTTAACTGCCGATTAAAAGTTACGTTATGACGCGCGAATGTGATTTTTTTTTCGGGGGTGTGTGTGGATTTACTTTTGTTCTCTATGAAAAAAGTAAATCCTTCGTAAACACTGTCAAAGTACTTTAATGACATACACAAGCCTTCTGAATAGTTTTATGGATAGCATTGTACAGAAAAATACATACTTTGGAACGACGTATATACACGTCGGTTATTGACTTCTGTGCCAGAATCAGTAGCCAGAGTAGCCGCCATTGTTGCAGATCACCGCTGCCACACTCCTCGGCATTGCTTCAAGAGACTTTGGATGTGTTCTTGGGGTACAGCAAACCAAGCAGCATCCACACGTTGCCAAAATGATCTGGTGTGGCAGCTGGGGGTGTAATCTGGGTCAATCGTTGAGCAACCATGGATCACATGTTTTCTATCGGTGAAAGATCCAGAGAGCGAGCCGGCCAGGGAAGCAATTCAATCTGGTGATTGACGAAGAACCTCTGGAAAATGCGTACCACGTGTGGTCGCACATTATCCTGTTGAAATATGGCTGTGGCCAAGTCCTGAAGGTAAGGAAGGACAACTGGCTCCAACATCTGTTTAAAGTACCGGCAATGCGTACTAGAGGAGTGCGAGAATAATATCCAATACCGCCCCATACCATAATACCCGGTGCAGGACCAGTGTGACGGTGCATAACGCAGCTATTCAACATTCTCTCTACATAGTGTCTCCACACTCGAATCCGACCCTCGTGGTGTTGCAGACAGATGCGTGACTCGTCAGTTAAGACAACTTCATTTCATTCTGCCACCCACATCCTTCTTTCATCGCACCATTGGCGGCGGAGACATCTGTGGTTCTGCGTCAAGTGTAGACCAAGCAAAGGACGTCTTGCGGACAGACCACTCTGCTGTAAACGGCGTCAAATGGTACGCGCAGACACTGAATGTTGCGTTACAGACTCAATGTGATGTGCTATGGTTCGTGATGTGACTGAGCGATCCGTCACTTCCATGCGCACAATTTGCCTGTCCTCACGTGAAGTGGTGCACTGAAGTGGATGCGATCGACCATGTCGGTCCGTCCTACCCTCCTGCATCTGATGGTCACATATCCGCATTACAGTTGTTTGGTTTCGTCCTACACGACTACCGATTTCCCTGAAAGATAATACACAATCTCGGCAGGCTACTGTCCTTCCTGTGTCGAACTCGGATACTTGATTAAAAGCTGATCGCTGTTTCCTACGAGACATAACTGATCGTTTTTTGGAAAAACCACAAGAAAAACACAATTGCCGAACTTGAAATCGTCGAAATCTCCAAGCCTTAAATAGCGCTTTGAGGTGGCGCCATAGGCACGCGTGATGTGTGTCTGCGCTGAAATTCTAATCATTTGTACCTCCGCTAATGCATGTTGAAAATTTCATGTTATTTGCATGCTTCCTTCAGAGTGTTGCATTTACGGTGCCCCCAGCAGTGTAATACTTTTTATTTTAATTTTCAGAGGTTTTTAACGGCATGACTATAATCATCAAAGCGATCGCCATTACTTATAGACATGAAAATATTGTTTATGTAGAAAACAATATAGCGTTCAATTATACAAACAATAAAGTGAACAGAGATACCGGTCACTCACTGCAGAATGAAATGAAAATTTGTCAGATTATTATTTTTGCGGCAGTAATAGCCAAATGGTTAAGCTCACACGAAATCGCGTTTGGAATGTCGCGGGCTCGAGTTCTGGTGTCACTGAAGACCCACCGTGTAGAGGACTCGATGCACGTTAAATCTGTAGTGGCTTGAAGTCCCCCGTTGGTGTGATGTGGTAGTTCAATGAGGGGCAGGTTAGGTGTCGCCCTTGTCGCTTGACCTAGGTTCAAAATTACAAGGTCCGCCACCAAAAGCCCACATGTTGCTTTATAGTGCGATTCCAATATAATCTCATTAGATCAGTGGCGCACACAAGGCCCCCCAAAGCCCTTGATTTTTTTTCCGATTGATTATAATTTTAAGTATATAGTACGTAAAATTTTATTAATTAATGCTAATTATTTATTCAAAAACTAGTTTTTTACTGTGTTTTGTTCCCGAAAATCGACAAAATCAAAAGGAACATGATACAAGAATGGTAAACTTTTGACCTCGGACCCCCTTGAAAAATTCCTGTGTGCGCCATTGCATTAGATTAGTTGTTTAAATGGTAAATTAGTTGTTTTCCTTCTCTCGAGAATTTTATGTGGGTAGAGCAGAGGTTCCCAAACTTTTTCGTGTCATAGACCCCTTGCCATGTGTTTCGGTTTTGTGTAGACCCCTACTTACCTAATATTAAATTTTTGCAAATTTATCAACTTAAATGTTTTTCATGACTGGTATAACACTACTTACTTTAAAAGTTTTATGTTTTCTATAACTGTAGTTAAGTAGATTGTTTAAAACTTAAGAAAAACACGTGAATCAATTGAGTTAAAATTTTATTAATGTATGAAATAATTGTTACA
Source organism: Trichonephila clavipes (assembly GCA_019973935.1). Lineage (NCBI taxonomy): Eukaryota > Metazoa > Arthropoda > Arachnida > Araneae > Nephilidae > Trichonephila > Trichonephila clavipes. The sequence goes on along the minus strand of BMAU01011928.1, from coordinate 1,235,746 downwards.
TAAAATAACAAATGTTTTTAATGGGTGGGATGAATCTGTTGCTTCAATAATAAATTTCCAGCATTTAAGGTTTAACCCTAAATCTCCTCGGCTAGTAGTATCCAATCTTTCTTTTTTTTACTTTCTCTTTTTATTTTGAAGATTGACAACCAATTACCTGTTTTGTGTCCGACCTGACACTCCTTCTCTGGATACAGCAATTAAAAAAACTTTCCTGAGATGCTCCATAATTCGGTATAAATAACAGGTATATCTTTTAAAGTCAAAATTGCTGACATTTGTTTCTAAACTTTACTTTAAGGTCTTCGTTAGGGCTATCAACATCAGTTCATTTTGTAATCAGACTTTTTTTTAATGTGACAACATGAATTCATTACCTACTGTGATATTACCACGGTCAATGCATTCTCAAACCTAGTTTCAAAACCTGAATGAAAGACATTTAAAAGTTGAGCATTGGTTAAAACGTCATTTTTCTGGCAGATAGTCTGTGACAAATTGAGAAACTGTTAAAATTCGCGACGTACAGTTTTATACTCCTTTAGCTTGATTCTGGCAAGAAACACTGAAATGATGGTCCATTTTTAATAAAATTTATGCTGTCGCCTTGTATGCCTGCAAATTAATCCCAGTAAATTTAGTAAATAAAGCTGTAAAAATTAGGTATAAATCTGGTTTATATTTTATCAAATTTTCTTTTAAAATTAAAGTCATAATCTGGTTTAGGCTATCGTAGACCCCCATTTACACCTCATGGACCCAAAATTATTTTTTCGCTGACGTGGACCCCTTGCAAGTCGTCATAGACCCCTGGGGGTCCATATAGACCACTTTGGGAATCACTGAGGTAGATTTTCTTTTTATCTGCTTTGTAAGAAGGTTCCACAAAATGAAGCAATTTTCTAATCGGGAATTTTCTGGACCTTACTTTTATGTTATTTATTAATATTTGTTAATATTACATCGTTTTATAATAATATTTAATCTAGAATCATGTTACGAATTTCCGAAACATAATTTGTCTTCAGGACCCTTTCAAAGCTCGTATGGATTCTGGTTGGGAAATTCTATCATATACTTACGTACAAAATGGCTTTGCTTTGAAATTAGAAACAAAATGGAGGCTTTTTATTCATTTTACTGTGTAAAAACTATACTGTAAAAACTGTGCAAAAAGTTAAACCAATTTCATTCTATTAGCTGATTTATTAACTAAATTTATCTTGTGAGGGGCTCATTGAGATTTCAACTAATATCCTATTGGGTTTCTTTGGGGCCAGAATCGCAATTCTTTCAAACCAACTCGAGAAGGAAAACATGAGAATGCAAATTAGGAATCTTATAAATAGTAGAAGTTTAGCTTACGCGAGTTGGCTATGAGAAGTGAATATACGCGAGGTACTTAACTCCCAAGTTAAAGTAAGAGAAAACCCCGAGTTCAAGATTTAATCTATCTGTACCTACGCGATCAAGTTAAAAATGGATACCATTCCACAAGAATAAAAGCCACATCAGTTAGAATCAAGCTCATTGCTGTTTACCCAAGATATAGTGGTAAGACTGTTAAATTGAATTATTAAGAACTGTGTAGTTACTGAGATTAGAAATAGTCGGTAGAGTTATAGATAGTTATAGATAGAGATTAGAATAATGGTAGGTTATACGCGATTATTTGGTAATACGAATAGTGTGTCCTTTCACTTCAGATTCACTTGAATTGAATATTAGAATTATTATTGTATATTGTTTAAGTTAAGATCTTAATAAAATGATATTAAGATAAACGATATGGGGCTGCTTCTTCGTTCCTTCCAACAGATCTAGGTCGCGAGGATAATGTAGAAGTGGGGCACCCACGGGCAATTGCCTCACAATCTGTTTTACAGCAATCCATAAATTGTCAAAAATGACAATTATCTGGGTTCAAATGGGTACATATTGGTGGATTAAACCTGTATGATTCTCTCAACCTGTTTCATACCAACATGGTTTTGGCCCGCTTTGGGAAGAAAACGAAAATTTTCCTTTTAGCTCTATTTACGTACCCCATCTGCTTTATTTTAATTTCCCCAAATGATGCAAAAATAATGGAAAGGCTATAGTACTCCGAATGGATTTTTTTTTATTTGTATTTTTGCAATTTCTCTCTCTCACACTATGGTACTAAAAATAACTAAAGATGACAGAGAATAACAATTTCACTGCGTTCAATTTTTTAAATCAACGAAAAAACAAACAAAATGCATACCTAAAAAGAAGAAGGTGCCCAACAGTTTTAAATGTAATTTAATAAATTAGCTTTGGATGCAAATCAAGAAATGCTGCTTTGGAAATATAAAATTATTACGAATACTTTTTATTTGACCGTAAGTTAAAATAGTGGAAAAATATATAATAAAATGTTAAATGACAAAAAAAAAATGATTCATTATTAAAATATTTTGTTTTAGACAGGAAGACTATTTCAGTTGTAATTATTTTTACTTAAATTCACAAACCAAAAAAAGATACACATTTGTATTTTTTTTTATTTTAAAACAATTTTAAATTTATTACGACGTTTCTACAACACAACAAATACAACCTCTGACAATAAAGTTCGTTGAATAGTCCTGTAACAGTAACGTAGATGAAATATTAATGAAACTTACCTTACTGTCCTTCGAAATAGTCACCTTCCATAACTGTGAACCACTGGGATCTGCTGTATATGCCCTGGAAACTTTGCAAGAAGTCTTCTTTTGGGATGCAGTTCAAATGCCTCGTTACCTTTTGTTGAATATCAGGAATATCGTCAATTCTCTTTCCTTTCAAAACGAGTTTGAGTCGTGGGAATAGGAAGAAGTCTGGAAGATTGGGATCTGGCGAATATGGTGGATGTTCAATTTGCACCAATTCCTTTTTTGTCAGGAACTGTTTGACGATATTGGCTGTGTGCGGGCGAGCATTGTCGTGAACACAAAAACCATGAACCTTGTTGTGCATACTGGGGCACGGGCTTCGCTCGGATTCACGGCTAATCTGCAGTTCATCAGCTACCATATGCACAGTTAATCGATGATATTTCGTGATTAATTTCCTCACTTTCTCAATGTTTTCGTCACTAACGGAGGTCGCGGTCTTCCGCTACGGGTTTTGTGAGAAACACTTTCCTGGCCTTCTCGAAAACGGACGAACGACTCGTACACATTCATGGAGTGTGCTTGATCTTCATGAGCAGGTGCCAGCATCGCATAAGTTTTTTTCACTGTTTTTCCAAGGTTAAAACAAAATTTTAAAATGATCTTTTGTTCCTTCATTTTCCTTTCTTCTGTTTAGAACCAAGGTATTGAACAAGCCGTTTGTAAAACAAATCTTACATGGAACACAAACGACGCTTAACAGAATAACGGTGGGAGGCAGATAGTCAACACCTACCACTATGCATGTGCATCGTTTTGTTTTGCCAGTGTTGCCAGATTGGACTTTCTGACTTCATTCAGCGAACTTTATTGTCAGAGGTTGTATGCTTGATGGACTAAATTTATTGGTATATAAACCACAGTATTCCATTAAAAATAATTACTCTTCAAAAGTAATGAAATGTTTAATCAAGATGGGGAAAGGCTCCTGATTTTTAATAGAAAGATCACAATATTTCTTAATGATTATAAAATATTTGTTAAAAATTTTAATCCATAAAACTTTTTTTTGTTAAAAGAATTTTTTGTTACTGAAATTGGTCAAATGATTTCTCATATCTAATATATATTATAAATGTGAAAGTTTGTGAAAATCTTTGTGGGTCTTTCACGCAAAAACAACTTAATGGATTTTAATGAAACTTTACAGTAATATAGCTTATACATCAGAATAACACATAGGCTATAATTTATACCATAGGCTATAATTTATAAAAATTTGTAAAAAGTGTCCAAAATATAACGCTATTTCTCAAGTAAGAAGGAAAAAATTCTGCCATCTGCAAGCAAAAAAGCCCACGTCAGCATATATCTATCTTCTGTTTGTGAAAAACTCCTTTTTTTTTTTTTTTTTTGGCTACGCAAGGGAATCGCTTCTAATTAATTCCTGTGATCAGAATAATGCCTATTTTTTATTTCAGAATAAAACTAAGTTTTGAAGGGAGAGGTTGTTATAAATCTCTCTTTATTTTAATGGGTTTTTTTATGATTTTATTATGCACATTTGGTAGTAAGAAGTTGATCTATTTTCAAAATAACTACTTTTATCGCTTCTGGTACTTAAAGTAAATAAACTTTCTCTTTCACATTACATCATTTGGACAAACTTTCATAATTTTTTTGTGGTTAGTAGTTAATTATAACGCTGAAATTTTAATTGAATATGCAGATATTGCATTTTTAAGTATAAAACTAATTATAACTACTGCACTGTAATTTTTTGCAGTGAGTGAGTGAGTGAATATTAACGTCGCACTGTTCAGCTACACGAGGGCTTTTGGAGACGGACCATGTAATTTTGAACAATGGTCAAGTGACACTTGAGCTGGCACCCCCTTCTCCTAACTACCACACCAACTTAGCAGGAATATTCTACCAATACTTAGCTTTAATATTCTTTGAAATCCACTCTTCCATGATATATGGCAGCACGGGTTCTATGATGAGTATTTTAGCGGCGAAGGCGAATAGTTTTGTAGCAGATATTGCGTTTTCAGCGGATTGCAAAGATTATTATTTTTGTCCCAAAAATATAGTTTATGTCAAAATTTAAGTGTCTTATATTTTTGTACGTTAATGAAGACCTTAGAAAACTATTTGACTATTTATTTTAAGTGAAAGGTGTATATAATTAATTTTACAGTGGAATATCTTTAATTAATTTATTAGCTCTAACGGATTAAATTTCCCAAAATTGAGTATTTTATTTATGTATATCCCTTAAATTTCAATGTAGTGATTCAGGAAAAAAATATTGTATGAAAAAAACTGCAGTAAATCATAATGGGGTTGATAAAGTATTAACGTGCATCGCTCCCCTACATGGCGGGTCTTACAAAGCTCTAATAAAGCTCGAGCCATGAAAGTAACTAGACATTTGCCAACTTGACTCTATCGTTAACATTTCGCTATGTTTTTCATTGAGTCGCCATTATAATTTAAGAAACGGTGTTGCTTGCGAATATTACAATTTTAACATAAAATAAATACAACAGAAAGTAATATTAATGTATTACACTTTCAGATATAAATTATTTACACTATTTTAAGCTTTCATTACACAAAACTTTTAACAATGTGTTACTTTTGCTGAGCAGGGATCACCTTAGGGAGGTGTTTTCAAAAATCGACCCTCAAGAGTGTTACGAGGAATTATAAATTTAAAAAATCCTTTTTATCGACTATTAGAACAACATAGTTAAAATTTAACAAAGGTGGTTTTTTTCTTTCTTTTTTTGTTTAGCTGAGATATGCAAAAAGCTTTTTTTTTTGTTTAATTTTCAATTCACATAAAATTAACTCATTAAAAACTTTTTTTTCCTTCAATCTGTGTTGTTTAATTTTTCAGTTCACCCGTGCGAAGAACGGATATACCAGCTAGTCTATAAATATATTATTCTATTATTTTGTGTTTCTTAAATTATAAACTTTTCGGTTTGTTCTTTTAGAACTTCTAAATTGAATAAAAGTACATTGCGAATGTATCTCGGAAGATTCAAATGAATTTCAGCAGTTATATTCGTTTTAATACAACATATGAACACTTTAAGATATATGTTTCAACATATGCTTTGCATTTTAGTACAAATTATCAGAAAAAATAAATATTGTCGTTATCAACCATTTACTTATAATTTGATATTGTCTACTTTATATGAAGCGTATTTAATACAAATATTAAGAACAGTGGGGATTTTAGGCGGCCTTAAGAGCCTGACTGACGCCCAGTAGGTATTTTGGCTTTGGGAACAAAACCTAATTTTGTAGGGGGGCCCTAATATTCTCAAATTACGTCACTGATTGAAAATCTCTGTCTACTGAATTCAAGATATACATTTAACGATAAAAAAATAAAATTTATCCAAAAATGTAGAAGATTTTTTTTTATCAATTAGCAAAACCTTAATCGCATTATTTCTCCCGAAGAAGACGTTCGATTTCCTAACAGAATATTGATGAGTAAACATTAATTAAATGTTACCGCTTTTGGTGAAACACAATTATTATTTACATTTACCACCAGATGACAGCACAATCAAATTAGATTTCTTAAAGGAACTGAAAGATCGATTTTAAAGAATAATACTAGGTCGGTATTCTCATATATTTTCAGGCTCAGAGATTGCATATACATATCGATATTGCTCTATTCAATAGTTTGAAAGAAATTATTTCTATACTTAGGCTTTCAGAAAAGAAGAACAAATAAATTGTTTAATTCCAAAAATATTATCTGGAACAACTGAGAGATTTCTTAAAAAATGTTCCTTATTTAAATGTATAGTCCCCTTTTATTCTGATAGAGCATATTATTGAAGAATAGCATCAGAACTTTAATAACTTACTTTTTGTCTTTCTTTAAATTATACTAAATGGAATTTTAAATTTGCACTTTAGAGGAGAATTGGGCTCTTATTTAATCATAAATATTTATGAAATGTAACACTAAAATTTTATATACATATAATATTACGAATTTACCACACACAAAATACCTTTTACACCCGGGATCGTACCTATGGCACGCGTGCCACATATAGCACGCGGTACAATTCTTAGTGGCACTCTGCACTACTCAACAAATTTGTCAGTTCTTGAGTGGATGGAAGTTGAAAAATTTGTAATAGACCTTATTTGACAAAAGTCTTCAGAATTATGGTCATTTACGGAATTACGAAAAAATCTGAGAGATAACCCTAAAGAAAAATTTACTACTATATTGTGACTTATTGAATGTCATTGCTGGAGAGATTTAATTGTTTGAAGAGAGAAAATTGATTTGAAGATGAAAGATCTGAAAGATGACATCGCCCTTAAGTATGGCTTTAGTAGCGCCGCTCAGAACTTGCATAAATCAGGGTTGCTTTAAATACGCTCTATAAAGTTCGTGAGCGAAATTTGTCTGTGAACTTTGACGTACTGAGTTGATATTAGCCAAGAATGCCTTTAAGAAGACGAAGAAGCCATTATCAACAGCTCACCGAGTTTGAACGAGGTTGTGTAATACGTCTACTGGAAGGTGGATTTTTATTCCGCGATATTGCAGAAAGACGTAGCTGGAATGTATCCACTAAGAATGATTGTTGGGAGTAGCGGTCAGAAGTTCGTACTGCCTCAAGAAGACCTGGTTCCGGGCGGCCACGTGACACTACTGATAAGGCAGATCGCCGTATTTGGCGTACAGCTTTGGCGCATAGCACTGCGTCTGCGGCAGAAATTTGAGCTGCAGTTGGTACCACTGTGACACAATGAACTGTTAGAAATTGATTAATTCAAGGACAGCTCCGAGCCAGATGCACTGTAGTGTGTATTCCACTGACTCCAACTGATTGCCGTTTTCGACGCCAGTGGTGTCAAGCCAGAGCTCATTGGAGAACGGAGTGAAGATTTTGTTGTGATTTCTGATCAAAGCAGATTCTGCCTTGTGCCAGTGATGGCCGTGTGTTGGTTAGAAGAAGGCCAGGGGAACGCATGCAACCAAACTGTCTGCGGCCTAGACACACTGGACATATACACCTGGAGTGCAATGATTGAGAAGCAATTTACTATGCAGCAGGAGCAATCTCGTGGTTATTCCAAACACATTGACTGCAAATTTGTACTTCAGTCTGGTAATTCAACCTATAGTACTGCAATTCATGAACAGCATTCAAGGGGGAATTTTCCAACAATTTTCAGTTACAATGGAACATGTTCTACAGAGTATTGACAAATATACCTTGGCCTGAGAGACCACCAGATCTGTATCCAATTGAGCAAGTAGGGAATATCATTCGACGACAACACCAGAATCATCCATAACCAGCACTGACCGTTCTAGTATTAACACAGCAAGCATGGAACTTCATATCACAAAGTCACATTCGGCATCTGTAAGACATAACGCATGCACGCTTGCATTCAAAATTCTGGAGGTTATACCGGGTATTAATGTAACGGCATTTCACATTTGAAGTGCATTTTCTTGAGCTTAAATTAACCTCTGAGATCTTGAAAATTTAATCAATCAAACATGTTAACTAGACCAGCGGTCGCCAAACATTTTGATCTCACAGATCAGTAAATTCATAATAGGATTTTTTAAATGTTAAATATATTTATAAAAAAAATTGTGGTCTAAGAACACGTAAAATGCACCTAGTTAATAAGATGAAATTATTAATTGTAACCAGATTTTTAAAGCTTTATTAATAAACCATAATAAAATAAACAAAATAAAAAAATTGTAAGAACGAAACAATTAAAAAATGGTTTAAGTATATCAAACTATTAGCATTATACATTCCTAGTGTGAGGGATGCTCCTGCTTACTTGAAATAAGATTATGAATATTTGGATCCAATTTTGTTACTGCAAGATGGAGAATGAATTTATTTCAAGGTGTGAGATCGGTACCATGTTTTGATGGTTATGGCAGATGAAAAGGCCTTTTCACATAAATAAGTTGTGCAGAAATGAATCACATTTTTCATCGCCTGTTTATTAAGAAAAGTGTATTCACTTTTTATGGAAAGCCAGAACTGAGATTTTGATAAGGATGAATAAAATTTTGTCAAACCATAAGTTGATGAGGCTTTCTTTTAGATGCATGCCTAAATTATTAACCTGAATTTTCGCTGCGAATTTTTGTGATGAGTAAGTATATTCCAAATTTTTCTGGGGGCCAGCGAAATTTTCTCGCGGACCACCACTTTGGCGACCTCTAGATAATAGATTTTGTCCAAATTTCATTACCCTACAATAATTTTTTATTGGTGTTGGAATTATTTTCCCCTTCAGTATATATACGACGATACAGTTTTTATCTTTAGATGTACTAATTCTCTAGATATGGACTTTCGCAATTTATCGTGAAATCATACTTTCTTCCACATCCCACCATTTGTTAAGAGTACGTGCTTTCCAAAATATCGGGGATTGAGAGTTATATTAACGTCGCACTCTATAAAGGTGCACGAGGGCTATTGGTTACGGACCTCGCAATTTTGAACGTGGTCAAGTGACGATGACGACGCCTGAAATGGCACCTCCCTCTCCAAGCATCCACGCAGCGTCAACAGGTTGACGTTTGAGCCTGGACAGATTTCACATGAAGTTGTCCTCTACACGGCAGGTCTCAAGGCTCGTACTCATGATCGCCAGCCACAAGTCTATGACCTTGATCACTAGGTATCACGGTCACCAAAATATCGAGGAACATTTCGTGATGAAAAAGACTTGAAGCCCGTAATATAAATTTTTATGCAAATAAATCCTAACACCAAAACATCGTGAATAAATCCTCCCTTCCTAAACACTTTTGTTTTTTAACTAAGAAAGGCCGTGATGTGTTATAATAGAAGATGACTCGGGAAGGGCGACCTTGCTCACTCTACTTCTAATCCTCTGGGCCAGTCTCTTCACTTTTCTTTCTATCCTATCGACAACTTTGTAACTCATGCAAAATCTCCAGAGACCTTGAAATAACTCTCCCCTTTGCCCTTCCAACGGTTTTTTCTCTCTCGGTTATGAGATTATTTTTCGTCTTTTTACCATAAAATTGCTTTCCCACCAAATTCTATCGCTGGAATAATAAAAAAGTTCTTTTTTAAACCCGCTGCATCGTATTTTAGATCCGAATTTATTAACTATTTTCACACTATTAAATTACAATTTTTTCCCTACGTCGTGCATTTTATAATGATTACGGAACGCTAAGCAGATCTAATTAACATGATTTTCTACAACACTCTTTTGTAAAACGATCATTTGTTACTTTTTGTTTTGTTCTCAGAACATTCTTAATATTTTGTTCTCTATTTGTGTCAGGAATTTCTTTGATTCTCGGTGTCCTTGAAGTTTTGGAAGTTTAAAAATGGTCAGTTATATATCGCATATATATTATTGATTATTTTTGTTTATTAACCATTTTTTGGCTAACAGTTTTTTCATCTTAAAAATTTCATTTTTAATTTATTCGAGCATCACATCTTAACATTATTTTTTTAAATAATACAATAAATTAAATCGCTTGATTTTAATTCTTAAGATTTCTTCGACAACTGAATAAAAAAATACTTTTGATAAAATTCAGTTCCATTCTTTACACCCAAAGACAGTAAGTAAGAAGGAAGATATAAAATCCACACGGTTGATCAATAAGTTAAAAACAAAATACTCTGTGTGTGTTTTATAAGGCGTATATATAAAGTCTATATATAAAGTTTCTTTTATTATTATTATTATTTGTGGAATTAGGTTTTAATTGTATTTTATATGAGTCAATATTATGTAATAATAGTATACAAAAACTTTAAATTCATTGCAAAATATTTAAAAAACTTTAATTTTTAAATAAATCAAAAAATTTTAAGACTTTTTTTAAATACACCTATTTTTTACAAAATTCCTTATATTTTTTCATGTACCACATCCACATAAAACTTAGCGTGTGTTTCCTTCTGCTGCTGATTCTTGATTTTTTTATTAATTTTTCATAGTTAAATATCAAAAAAATTCTCATAAATGTATTTCTGAATTTTAATTTTTTGAAAAAAATTGCTACGTTTATTCGAGCTAATTTCGCGCACACTTTTACAAGACATACATTACAGAATATTTGAAAAAAATTTCCCACCCTTACATTTATTTTTAGACAGGGTCTGAAAAATAGTATATGAACAAAAATTCTACATGAAGAGATATCCATTTATAAAGTTTTCATTCCTTATAAATAGCACGATATATAAAATTAATCGAATAGTCTGAAACTTTTATGAAAAATATTAATTAGCTTATTTAGAGAGCTTACCATAAAACATTTCAAAAGTTCACAACAATAAAATAGTATACAGTCGAACCCCTATTTTGTGAATTTTTCTACATAGCGAACTTTTTCCTGGAACCTTGAACATTTCACGATTTTCTTCGTAAAATAGCCTCTCTATAGCGAAGTGCATTTTCTATGTAACGAACTTTTTCTCTTGTTATTCAATTTTTGTTTTCCCTTTTTTTAAAGTATTTCTGAAAAAATTTCAAGTTATTCTGTCTTTAACACATTTTATGGTGAACTGGTTTTATTAGATCCTAACTCGCCGAGAGCGATAGAGTTTTGGACGTTTCATCCAAGAAGTGCAACTTTTAACCCCCATTGCTTAATTCACTAGAAACATCTTCGATATATCCTTTTTCATCCTCAGTGAAGCTGTCCCGTGTTCTAATTACAAAATAATGTTTAATATTACTTGTATGCTTTAAAGTATAAAATGTCCTTAAAATTCATAAATTTTTGTATAAAATTATTTTCTTAGTATTGAAAATATATAGTGAATTCTTCGACATTCTTTTTTTTTTTTTTTTTTGCTTTCCTTACAGTTTTTCTTTCTTTCATTTTTGATGGGTAATATATATATATATATATATATATATATATATATATATATATAATAGACATATATTAATTTAAAAAGAGATGTGAATAATTACTTTTTTAATACATAGTGTTATTTAACTTAAAATTTGTTTTATGTGGTTTATAAAGTATCTTAAAGGATGAACCTTTATATAAAGAATTTTCCATCTTACGAACTTTTCTTCGGGATTTAGCGATTTCATTATATAGAGGTCCGACTGAATTTGTATAATGAATGTAAAAGAAAAATTAACCATAGACCCAATTTTTTTTTATTTACAAATTATGTGCCCCCCGGAGCTAAAAATGTTGAATTTGCTATCATTCCAATTAATTTTCTGTCAATGTTGAATTTTTTGAATCCCAAGAATCTAGTTAGAACAGTGTAGCCTGAATGTGGAGCTGTGTTCATGTATGGGCGTATAAATCGGCTTCAGGGTTTGGTGATTTGGTATTTTTGATTCTGGTATTTAGCGTTAATTTTATATTTTAAAGAACAACTTCAAACTACCCGCCCAAAATTTGGGTATTGAAGCCGATTTCATTTTTTAACAAAATAATGACCCCCTCCCTCTCCAAGCGCATTTCTCTACGTACGCCACTGGTGTCTCTATTAATATCCCCAAATTCAAAAACACATCCTGATTTAAGACCAGTAGAAAATTCATTACATATTCAGTGAGAATTTGAATATAAAGTAAGAGAAAACATGATATATAAAAACAAAATGTGATGTAGAAACAATAATCACGGAAGAAGGGTGGAACATTGATGCAGAAATTACAAAAAACTAATAAAATCTATATCAAGACGTTTGGAAGTCGTTGTGGACACTAAAAATTGTCCTACTAAGTGCTAAATTAAGAAAGAAATACAATATTTAAAGTTATAGTGACATTTTATTTTTGTTTCCGTAGAGTTTTGTGGCGTAATATTTTAGCAGTTTTTTTAATATTAGTTTTTTTTTGAAATAATAGTTATACTATGTTTCAAAAATTAATTACGTTATTTAAATAAGAACAAGTTGCAGATAGTATAAAAGAATTAAAATTTCAATATCTCAATTTTTATTAGTTTAAAACGTTAAATTTTCTAGAAAATTGCAAGTGTATGAATACTTTTGAGGGCCACTGTATATATTTTTAGTGCATGTTGTGAATTGTGTTAAGAGTAAAAGTGTGCATGAAATTAGCTCTGAGATGTGTGTACCTATTGTTTTTAATAATTAAGATGAATTTCTATGAGAAATATTGGTTCTTCGTGTTTCTTTTATCTTCATAAAACAAATGAACTATTTTATTGTAGTAAATGTAAGAAATGTTTTATTGCAAACTCTCCAAATAAGTTAATTAACATTTTTCATTAAAGTTTCAAATTATTCGATGGATTTTATATCATGTTATTTCTGATGTTTTAATTTTTATTAGCCGAAAACATTAAATTTTATAGAAAATTGCAACTGTATGAAGACTTTTGAGGGCCACTGTATCTCTTTACTTTCATTATTTTAAAAGCATTGGCTTGTTAAATACACTGCTGGACAATTGCTAAGGACGGATAACACTATCATCCATAGCAACCACAAAATGAATGGAAGCAAAATGTGGAAAATTAGAATAAGTGCGGGATATTAGTAAGAAGAAGTATGAGTATGCAATTTTTTTTCCACGTCTGTTCATCACGTGATAGCGTTCATAAGAGCTTTAAAGGTTTTGACGCGTGTGGACAGTTGTTGTTTCAAGTCAAAGTTTTACAGGAAAGATTTAATAGACGAATTTAAAATTTTTGGCATGTCTTCCCGACATCACATAGATGATTTTATGCGTGGCCGAATTATTGGAAAGATCGAAGAAGGGCGAAAAATAACAGATGTTGCCAGGGAGTTCGACATCGCTCACAGCGTTGTTTCACGGCTGTGGAAGTCATTTAAAACTACTGGAATGTGTAGTAGACGGCACGGGGGAGGTCGTGTTAGAAGTACGACGCCTGCAGAAGACAGATATATCGTCCTATCAGCAAAAAGGAACAAGAGCACCACAGCTCAGCAGGTGGAAAATCAGTTTCTTGCTGCCTCAGGAAAGCAGATCTCCCAAAAAACTGTAGCCAGACGTTTGAGGGGAGGACTATACGCACGCAGACCTGTTATGTGTGTCCCATTGACCAGACAGCACCGTACTGCCCGTTTGCAATGGTGTCGTGAGCCTCACAATTGGACTGAACAGGACTGGGCATGCGTACTATTCTCAGATGAGAGTAGGTTCAGTCTGTCATCGGATTGTAGACGCCAACTGATCTGGCGCGAGAGTGGTACTGCTTATCGTCCAGAAAATATCCAGGAAAAGGACCGATATCCGGCATGCAGTATCATGGTGTGGGCCGGCATCATGATCAATGGCCGCACGTGCTTAAATGTGGTTGCGAATGGGACTATGGCGGGCCAACGATACATTGATGAAGTTCTACTTCCTCATGTTCGTCTTTTCCGTGGTGCTGTCGGTGATAAATTTGTTTTTATGGACGACAATGCAACATACCATCGAACACTCGCTGTTCAGGATTGTCTAGACAGCGAGGGTATTCAACGTCTCGTATGGCCAGCGCGTTCTCCAGATCTAAACCCCATTGAAAATGTGTGGGATGCTTTGGGGAGGCAAGTTGCTGGTCGAAACTATCCTCCGACAAACAAGAACACCCTCATCCGTGCACTTACAGAGGAATGGGATAAATTGCCTCAACAGCTGCTGGATAATGTTGTGCAAAGTACGGTACGACGTGTGAAATGTTGCATCACACTCAACGGTGGACCTATCCCGTACTGATACCTTTCTTTAAGGTGCCTGCTGACTTTTAGATACATTGTTTCATTTCTCCGTACGCAGATCAAATGAACATTTTTTTCTTTCAGATGTTTCACAGCTTTTGTACTTTGCAGAACAATAAATATTCTTTATTCTAATGTCTGAACAGTGTGGCAACTATATTTTATCCTACTAGGCCTCATGTCTCGCTTAATGTTATGCTACACAGCAATTTGTGATCCGTCCTTAGCAATTGTCCAGCAGTGTATGTACACGAATGTAAACAAACGGCAAATTTATAACTTTAGGAAATAATTGTAAACAAAGTTTATTTCACGGACGCCTTTTATTATAACGATCACTCATATGATCAAAAAGATGCACAGATGAATGATAATCAAATACATATTAAGTTCAACCAGCTTCGATTATGCATAGCTATTCTATCCTACAACTGAACTGAATATACAGTCAGACTTCTACTTAAGTAAGTCACTAAATTCCACAAAAAAGTTCGTTACATAAATGTTCAGTTTTCAATTTCTTTATAAACCACATACAACAAATATTTTAAATTCATAAACACTATATATTTTTAAAAAAAGTAATTATTCAAACATTTTTCCAAATTAATATATATTTATTTTATATCTTGCCTATAAAAAAAGAAAGAAAAGCCGCATTTGTATCCACACTTCCTGAAGAATTAATTTTTTTTCTTTGATGCTCAAGCACAAACGTTTTTGAGCTACAAGAAACGAAGTAACACGTACGACTGATCAATACTACAAATGAACGGAGACTAGTTCAAGGACACGAGATTCCGTTGAGGGTGAAATGGAATATCGAAGATTTTTCCAATGAACTGGACAATGGGGATTAAAGGTTGCACTTCTTCGATGAAATGCCTAGAATTCTATTGCTCTCGGCGAGTTAGGCACCTAATAAAACCAGTTCAAGGTTTATGACCCCTATTAAATGTGCTAAAAGAGAGAATAACTCGAAATGTCCAGAAATAATTCAAAAATTGGGAGAAAAAAATTGAATCACAAGAGAAAGCTCGTTATGTAGAAAATGCACTTCGCTTTTGGGGAGGGGGTTATTTTACGAAGAAAATCGTGAAATGTTCTTGGTTCAAGGAAAAAGCTCACTATATAGAAAAATTAGCAATATAGAGGTTCGTTATAAGGAGGATCGTCTGAAATTAGAATAATTACAAAACATGCCAACACTTAAGTAACTTAACTTTAACAACAGACGATTATATATTCAGCGAATTAAGTAATCACAAAAATTAATTACATGAATTTTTGAATTAAAGCAGACAACAATAATATGGAAGAGAATTTTCACCTTTATATCTATAACTATTGTATAATTGAAATAGTCAACTAAAAATTAGTTCAATATAAAGAAAAGAAATTTGAATGGAACAAAATATTTTACAATATGAAGCAACTTTCTCATTATCATAAATAACAATTCATATGTGAAATATATCAAAATTGAAGCACCGCAGCCATGTCTTTGTTTAAATCAGGGATTCTCAACCACTGTTCCGTGGTACTTTTGTGTGTCGCCAAATTTTTTAAAAATTATTATAGTTTAAGAAAAATAATAAAATCCGGAACTGAATCATTCAGCCATTTTATGAAAATCAACTAAGGGTATTCATGGTATATTTAACTTATCCCTTCGTGGATAAATAGATATAAAAATTTTTGATTACGTTCGTAATCCATTTGTGATAACGAATACATCTCTGCAAATGAATTAACTTTGAGTAAAAACAAATTTCGCTCTGTAATAATCGAAATTTCATTTCAAAACATTTGGAAGTGTCAATTAAGTCATTTTGGATTAAAATTAAAGGCGGCTGTTCCATAATAGCCAAAACAGTTTATAAAATATTGTTACAATTTTCTACATCTTATTTGTATGAAATCGAATTTTCACCATTAACAAATAAAAGCATGAAAAAAGATTGAGACTTTTTTAAACGTAGATGACGAAATGAGGTTGGCATAATCATTTTTACGACCCAATATGAACGAAATTATCAAAAATCATCGAGCTCAAATTTCAGATTAAATGTATTCTTAAAATTAATTTGAAATTAATTACTTTATACACATTTTGTCGTCTTTGTCGTACATATTATTTTATTTAACTTTGAAAATTATCATAAGCTATTAAACATTGCGTATTACAGATAAGAAAAATTCTTTTAAACTTCTTTTATTGTTAGTGAGCCGCCAAAGTTTGAAATTGTTTAAAGTATACCGCAACAACAACAACAAAAAGGTTGAGAATCGCTTTAAATAAATACCTAAAAACATTTCAATAATAATGAATTAAAATTTCATGCATGAATATATATTTACCTGAAAAAGAGTATTAAACTAAGAGAGCTCTGCTTTTAACTTTAATTGTTGTGTTACAAAATAAATTTCCTACATTCAATCAGATTTATTTAAATTAGAATTATTACCTTTGCCTCGGGAATCTGTTGCAAACTATTGCAAAAATCACTAATTGCTTTTATATCATGGCAAAATGCATTTGATCTTCCGTAAACAACATACAAACTTTAAATTTTTGCAAGAATTGTACAGATGGTTTTTGAAAAGATTTGTCAATTATGAGTAAAGAATAAAGGGGACTTTAATTCATTCCTAAATTTTCCTTCGAATTTTAAGAATTATTGTATGATTTTTCAAATTCTGACACTTCTAGTTTGTTGTCAAGTTTATTCAAATATTTTGACATATCTTTGAACTTGTTCTTGTCTAAGAACATATGCACGCCACCTGTTAGAAACTTTTGTTTTGCCAGTATTAGTTTTTATTTTAAACCTAACCACCTTGTATACTTAACTTTTTTAAATTAAATTGAACTCTTCGGATGCAAAATCTCTAATCATAAAACATCTGTTCCAGTGGGACTTTTTATACACCAGAACATAAATATGTAATGAAACTTTCATGTTAATTCAGCAATTCATTTGTACATGCGGGAAAAGAATTAGTCGAACCTCCACATATTGCGAACCTATTTATGGCGAATTTTTCTTTATAGCGAACTTTTACCTTGAACTAAGAACATTTCACGATTTTCTTCGTAAAATAACCTCCCAATAGCGAAGTCCCATTTTCTATAACGAACTTCTTCTCTTGAGGTTAAATTTTTTTATCTTAATTTTCGAAGTATTTCTGGACACATTTCAAGTTATTCTCTCTTTTAACTCATTTTATGGTGGCCATAAATCATGAACTGGTTTTATTAGGTGCCTAACTTGCCAAGAGCAATAGAATTCTGTGCGTTTCATCTAATAAGTGCAACCTTTAACCCCATTGTTCAGTTCACTGGGAACATCTTCGATATCCCGTTTTATCCTCAGTGTAGTTGTCTCATGTCCCCGTGTCCTTGAACTAGTCTCCGTTCGTTTGTAGTGTAGATCTGTCGTACTGGTAACTTCTTTTTTTGCGGCTTGAAAATATCAAAACATAAGTGCTTGAGCACCAAAGAAAAAAATGGAAGTGGGGATAAAGTCGTCAAGAAATTTTCTTTGCAGTTTTTCTTTTTTTTTTTTTATTTTTGATAGGTAAGATACATAAATATATATATATATATATATATATATATATATATATATATATAAATTTACAAAAATGGTGTGAATAATTACTTTTTTTTAATATATAGTGTTTGTTTATGAGTTTAAAATTTGGTTTATGTGGTTTATAAAGAAAATTGAAAGATGAACCCCCTTATATAACGAATTTTCCATATAACGATTTTTTTCGGGATTTAGCGACATCGTTATGTAGAGGTCCGACTGTAATTCATTCTTTAATAGGCTCTTTTGCAACAGACGATTTGGAAAGTGGACGTAGCAGTTTTGTGCGTTTAGTTTCTTGTAATGCATTAAAAATTGTAAAATAAATTTATAAGAGCCACAGACTCTCTTAAAGCTCTGAAATTTCTCAAGTATATTTAGAATGATTTAAGGCAAAGTTCTTGAGCCTGGGTGCCGTGGAACTGTATGTATTCTGTGGAATTTTGACAGATCGATTGATTGAATATTAACGTCGCACTGCTTAGCTACACGAGGGCTTTTGGCGACGGACCACGTAATTTTGAACCATGGTCATGTGACGTGGACGGCACCTGAGCTGGCATCCCCCTCTCCTAACTACTATACCACACCAACGGGAGGACGTTTCTTCTCTCGACAGATTTAACGTGCATCGCTGCCCTACACGGCGGGTCTTTAGTGGTACTGGGCTCGAACTCGTGACCAAACAAGCCACAGTCCGATACTTATACCACTCGGCTACCGCAGCAACGGAACTTTGACAGAAGTTCCACAAATAATCGTTATTTGCTTAATCAAAACTTAAAAGTTTTAGAAAATTTTTAATTTTATAAAAGATTGAATTCTCTGTCTCTCTCTGTCTCTGTCTCTCTCTTAAACGCATTGTTTTCTTGTAAAAATAAATATAAATACTTTATGGACAAAATAAAATCTTAAATTTCGTAAAAGTCACGTGCTTCAAGTATAAATGGATAATAAGAGGGTTTGCTAATGAAGAAGAAAGAACAGCTTAAACTGATATTTCAACTTATTGGACGTTAAAATCTAAATTTAAAGCAGGAACAACTCCTAAATTTTAGGTAGAAAATTTACAAATTACGCAGGCATTTCTTTCATAGTTATAAGCATTTTAGTGCCATTCTGTGACAAAGCAACTAAGTTAAAAATATTGTTCAACGTATATTTGGCATCAAAATTAAAATATAGAAGCAATTTAATGCGGAATATGATGTCCGACTGCTCATAGGTACAATAGACCTAGATTTGTAGTAATTTGCTAATAATAGTTTGTGTAAAAAATGCATGTATATAATGGTAGAAGACACCTAGAGTGTGCGAAAGTTACGTGACACCTAGAATCAATGCGTAAATTACCCAAAGTACTTACAGTCTGTTTATATGCAATAAATATTACTTTAAAATATATTCTCCGAAAGTTTTTTTGAGAGGGGGTTCCCGGGACAGTGAGTAACAATAGTAGTAGTCCCTCGAGTAGCACTATTCAGCTACTTGAAAGATTTTGGTGATGGACCTCGTAATTTTGAACAATGGTCAAGTGACGAAGACGATACCCGGGCTTGGTACCTACTGCCCCACCTCTGGTTTAATGAGGAATTTTATTAAAATTTCATTGTAATTGAAGCATTAAAATTTATACGTATTTACATTTTTTTTTGAAAAAAAAATCAGTTTCATTATCAAAAGTATTATTTTTTCCCAAGAAAAATTGCTACAAATTATTATTTTATTTTTAAGTATTCAGCAGCAAGAATTAAATAATGTTGCCGACTTTAAATTTATTACCTCATCTAAGGTGTAGCGAATGTTCACAAATCTATTTTCTAATACGAGTACCTTGATATATAATGTGTGTGTGTGCATATAATAATAAAAGTTTTACTCAATATGTTGCTCCATGCCACTCCTAGAAAATCTTATCTGGAACCGCCTATGGGCAGAATCATGCATTCATCATTTTAAAGGGATAAATAATTACATCAAGGAGCAAAGTTTACGAAGGTGTGTTCTTCTAAGTAAGCTAAGCTCACTGTAATAAAATATAACACATGTAGCGATAATAGTGATATCTTAGAAGATACGATTCGTTTTCATCAACTATTTAACAGCTTTATATAATTCTCACTTTTGTTTTACCTCGAATATTTATTTATGGGATATTGTACTTGCTTATTAAAATGTGAAACATCTATTTATAGTTATCAGTTTATTTGTGAGCTACAGATAGGTAACAAAATAATAATTAAAAGAACAATCTACTCGTATTTTAATTTATCCAAAACATAGAATTATTTTAAAATGATATTAATTCGATTGATTTGGTAAAATAAAATAAGACGTTGGTTCCAAAATATAACACGCGGGAGGGTCTAACCTACTCAGGTCTTCCACTTGCCAGCGCCAAAATCCATTATCATATAGGGGATGGATGATCTATTGCAGATCCATATCCCTCTTCACGAGTCTAACCTAGTGGTCATGGTCACGGACTCGTGGTCGGTATGTCATGAGTTCGAGCCTTGTGCCGCTGAAAGCCCGCCGTATAGAGGAGGCCGATGAAATAATCTGTCGAGGTTCAATTGCCCTACCGTTCGTGCAATAACTTGAAGAGGGAGGAGGCAGCTAAGGTGACGTCCTAGTCACTTCACCATGGTTCAGAATTATGAGGTTTGTCGTCAATAGCTTATAGTGCGACGTGAATATGCACGCACTAACTCAACCAAAATATAACACCGTTATCCCCGATTCATTACGTGATTAACGAAACGTGATGGAACTTATAATTTTAAACACATTCAAGTGTGTGACACACACATACCGTTCTTCAAACTTCTTTACCACGTCAACTAGAGGGCTTCGTTTCTCGACAAATTTTTCGTCCAATTAGCCTTCCTGTACAGAGGATCTTTAGCGGTACCAGGACAAGTGTCCACGATTCGACATAAGCAACGGCAGCCTCGAATTTGTGAACATAACCACTCAGTTACTATGGGCACAGCAATTGATTGGAAAAGTTATGCATGTTCTTTCTTTTTTTGATGACCTCTATTTCTCGAATATTACCCCAAAGGTACAGCGGGAACGGGTGGTCCTCGGAGCAATAATGTCCTGTGAAGCCATGTAAAGTATTCCGCGGAAAAAAAATCGGGTAACGAAAAATTTTTGTAAAAAGATTACCACTCTTGCCTGTGTCGCATTTTAAATGATTCTCGTAAGAAAGAAATGTATTGGAGTTTAGAATTCTCATACTTTTTGAAAAGATTGTGTACTAAAGTGCAAAGTGTCGGATTCAGTGTTATGGTGTTATATAGCTATTTACGTTGGAAAAATATAAATTATTTGCTTATGATACTAAACAATGAGTGTAAGACTTCTGTCGGGGAAGTATAGGTTTTTGTAAAACGTCCAAATAAGCAAAATGAACAATGTCACAAATGGTGAGGAATTTCTTATTAAACTTATGGAGAAAACAATGCAGTTGAAAAACATACGGTTGCAAATTAGCGCGTGGCAAGAGCAGTCGACGACTTCAATGATGTGAATAATAGATTTATTAATGAACAAGGACAAGAAGATGGACAAGACAAATCGATGTATACAGGGTGGTCCCGAATTCATGGTACAAACTTTAAGGGTAGGTATAGGACATTTAAACTAGCATTTATTGTACAGGACAGGTCGCAAATGACGCGGTGAGTCCCGAACACAAAAAATAAGAGACAAAGGGAAAGACAAAGTGTTTATTGAAAGCGTCGTTGACTAGTGTAATTATTACAATCACTGTTCGACATTGCGTTCACCAGTGGTGATACATGCTTGACTACGTCAGTGGAGAAATTGGCGTACACACGTTCAAAGATGCAAGATATTTCACGCACCCGTGCTGCAGTTTCGGATATTCGAGCAACGAGATCCTACTCTGAGTCAAGTGGAGTCGAACAAACAAGGTTCTTCAGATGTCCTCATAAAAAGTAATCGAGGCTCGATAAATCGGGAGATAGGGGTGACCAAGGGACTGCTCCACCACCTCATCATCGCTCCCTACTCATGGCATTCGGGTGAGTGCGTTCATAGCTGAAAAGTTTTGTGATCCAGCATTCTTCGATCAGGAAACTGTGCATGATACATTCGTAGCGCTGAGATGCATGACGTTGAACGGTGGCTAGACATCTACTGCCCCGACTGACAACGCAACCAACCAATAACTCTATTTCTCTTCCCTTTTATTTCCCCTGTTTGCACCTCACCGCGTCACTTGTGTCCATACATTCCTATACAATAAATGATTGTTGCACACAATATCTTGTATCTACCCTTAAAGTTTGTACCATGAATTCCAAACCACCCTGTATACTCAAGGAAATACTATAACAGATTGTTTTAAATAGTGCAAATTGCGCTCATTATGATCAAGCTTTAGAACGTTCTAGAAATGGCTCACAGTACAGTTCCTCTTGCAGGAACTCAAAGAGATAGTCTCTCTCCTCTTATCGCTGTCAACTCACACGTGATCGAACTCTCTTTTGATTTTATTCTATCTTTACTACAAAGATCTTTTATATAATCATAGGGAGATGACTTTCTAGAAGAATTAATCCTAGAGCCTTATGGATGATTCTTTGGTTATACTTATTTTTCACCACGTTTGTCACCAAGAGTGATTAAGTCACCATTTTCGTAACCCTGGTTACATCTTTTATGGTTGCAGTAGTTATTTTTTGAAATCACGCCGGGAAGTGAACTTTGCCTCTAAAACTTAATTTTCCTATAAGGAGAGTATTATTGCAGGGGAAGAGCAACACAGGTTTAGACGGTTTAGAATTGACTGGAGACTAAAAGTCTTGGTAGACTCCTCCACTCCATATCAGGTAGTGACTGAGCTTGGTGTTTCCCTCATGGTTGGGTAGGAGGTGTGGCAAATGAAGGCAGTAAACAATGGGATGCAGCCAGGGAGATTGGTTCCGGCGACTTGCAATTGAATGAGAGAGCTCTTGTTCTAATAATCCATGCCCAACTCAGTAGAAAAAAAATTAAGCTATTGAAATGAAGTCAATTAAGGGGAAATAAAAGATCTACCGAAATAAATGAATTAGAAAAATTTAGAAATAATTAAAAATTTATAAAATTAATTTTCTAAAAGGGATTCTAAAATAAGGAAAGCTTGCTGCTTGTAATGATTGGTGGTTTTAAGAGCTGGAAGAATTTCTATGAATTTGGGAAATTGCTTTACAAGATTTGAGATAATTTTAAATAGGTCTATTAAAAAAATTTCAAATATCGTTAGCATTATTGTCCTTGTTGGGTATAATCTGGGGTTGACTTTGTGCTTCCTTAGAAGCATTATTTACGTCTGGGATACTATTATTAGGGGAGTTGCCTCTGAGTGCATCAGCGAAGAAAATTCCTTCAATGGTGTTTTTACTATTGAAACTTTTGGCTTTATTATGTAAAAAATGGGGGTTCCTTTTTTCGTTTTGGGGAATTTGGGACACTTAGTGTAGAAGCAACACACGCGTGGAGTGTCTTAAATACTATATTAAGAGAAATCCTTTTTTATTTTTGTGTGAGTAAAATGTGCGTTATTCCCGTTTTCTCTTATTATTGTGTTGTATTTCTCTTACGAAATTGCCTTTGTATGATTTATTATATCTGAAGTCCAATAAAGGTGAAAAGACGGTAAAAATATGTAATTTCCTTCTTTTTAATTGTTAAAAATATGAGCAACGCAAATTTTTCACACTATTTAATTTATGCTGTAGTGGCACATAATTATTCCAGGTAATTATTGTATCTCTTACAGGATTTTTTGTCGTATTTTTGACCAGCATAAATAAGACTTCTGACACTCGTATCATCAAACGACAATCATTGAAAATCCATTTGTACATACATTTCCATAAATTTTTAACTTTTAAATTTTATGATCACACAGTGAGCAACAAAAACCAAGGGCAAACAGGAGGGGACCATTGTGCTTCTCTTGCGGTTTAAAATCCTTCAGAGTTTAGTTATTTTTACTTCAATTTATTGTGAATAAAGATAATAGAGATTTCTAGGAAAGTTTAACAAAAAGTTCTAACCTGCTAGATTCCAAGGCTGACGTGCGTTAAATAAATTAGGTTTCAGTTTCAATAAACTGCAAAAATCCTAGAAGTATAGGTTATAGCAAAAAAGAAAATTACTTAAAAAAAAGAATACACTCGAAAGGAAAGATAAAAATGTTTTCTACATATATTTGCTCACCTATTACGTATTTTCTACTTGAAAAAAGAAGATTTAATTGTAATACTTTCAAAAACGAACGCTAATATAATTCTAGATTTGGCAGCAATTTTTTTCTAATCCAAGTATTTTATCTGATGAGGCCTTAACTGGCATCATCTATGGAACTATTTATCTTTTTTTTTTGTAGCATTTTTTTTCTCAATGTATACCGAATTCTTTCACTCGTTTGAATTAGAATATCCGATTGAATATGTTTAGAATTTTTTACAAATATTCTTCAGATAATCTAAATGAAATTTTTCTTACGTTTTTTAAAAGCAAAATAATCGGATGAGAGAAATCTCTATTTTCTCAAAGAATTGGCAAACACAATAATGCTAACTTGCATTCTTGCTAAATACTCAAAGAAAGAGAGGAACTCGTGAAATATGAAACATTCTTATTGTATAAGAAATACGGAACTAATTTAATATTGATCCACAGAAGATATTTCCGTCAAATAGTTCTAAATTATCACAAAGTTTGGGTGGTAGCTTTATAATTCATCATTATACTGGCTACCAAATATCTATTATGGCGATCTTAATATGGCGAAATCAAATAGCGGACCGATATGAAGTTCACTCCATTGCTTTTAAGGTATGTGTTGTGACTCGAGAAACTGTTATACTTCTGTTATAGTATTCCTTTTATTTTTTTTGACACGCAGGAAAAATGAGGCTATTTACAACAATTAATTAATAAAGCTATTTCCATTAAAGAACTAACGTATGAGCACACGCTCCGTAAAGATAAAATATACATTTCTTTTCTTAACCCCTTCAAGACATGTTCCTAAAGTATACAAACGCACGGGACCAGACGAATTTCCGAACTAAGCCAAATTTCATTTAAAAATTCATGTAAAATCTTAAGGGCAATCAAATACGCTAAAATTTATTTTTTTATTATAATTGATAATATCTGAATATACAGTACAAACATTTTCACTATATTTAAAAGAAAAAGCAATTGCGAATTTTAAAGAAAATGTTTTCATTTTAATAATATAATAATAATAATAATAACTAATATTTTCATTCTTTTCTCCGTGAGGATTAAAATAAAATAGACGTAAAACTTACAAAATACTGTCTGGCAAAAATAAAACAATACTTTTTATTCTCGCATAAACTGATGCGGTTCTAACTGATACAAATCTTTTTTAAATAACAGCTAATGTATCGTTTTTTATTCTCTCGAAAAATTCTCCAACTCTCTCAAAAAATCTAAACATAAGCAGTTGCTTACATTCATAAATATTCCGGATCTAATTAAAAAAAACTTGGAGCCGAAAGCGCATACTGAAATTCAAAGTTTTGTTAAATATTATTTGAAAAAAAAACCCGGACTTTAACTGCCAATTAGTGCCTTGTAAAAATTAATATAAAAACGTTCCAAACTCTAACCTCACTGGTGTGATCACGGGCCTCAGAAAAGGGAAAGCGCAACCACATATATGATACCGTGGGCCCTGAAGGTAGAAATGCGTGATCATAATATGTGATCATGGTCCTGAACGGGTTAACGTTAAACGCAACTACACACCTTTAGAATATTCCAAAACTTACTTAACTAAAATTATGTTGTCAGATTCAAAAGTGAATAAACAAACATTAAATAATTTCAAACAGGAAATTTCGAACATATTAAGAGTGGCAATAATATCCTTTTATCGATCTTGTTTCAAAAGTGGCTTGGAACATCGCTAATAGAAAACCTGGACAGGCGACTGCTTTTCCGATTGTCGCCAATGTGAATACTGGCTATATTATTTAAAAATAAAAATTCATAACAAATGATAAAAAGTTAAATTATAATGAAGCTTAAATTATAATTTAATATCAGTGCACTAAGGAATTTTTCCGAAAAAAAATTGCAAAATTTCGCCAATTTAGCTGATGACATTGCAATCCAATAACATTAGTTTAGTCATCGAATATTTATTTGGCATTATTTTAAAATCACACCAAAAACGAATAATGTACCGCGATATCAAATTAGTTCCAAAGTTTCATCAACTTTACCAAACTGCATAATATTAAGAACCGGCATAATCGAGAATTTTACTTAGTTTTTATTTGTTAACATATTTGTGTGTGTGATTGTGACTTCAGGATTCCTATAACCAACAACTGAATAGTACAATAAGAAAAGATAGTTAAAGTGTAGAATAGGTAGTCACACTTGGTGAATCTAATTTTTGGGCTACCAGAAGTGATTGCCAAACTATTATATAATATTAAATTTAAACTAACCGCTTCAACGAATTGGCGGGGCTGCGGTAGCCAGTGGTCAAGGTATCGGATCATGGCAGTCATGTCATGAGTTCGAGCCCAGTACCACTAAAAACCCGCCGTGTAGGGCAGCGATGCACGTTAAATTCGTCGAGAGCTGAAACGTCCTCCTGTGGTGTGATGTGGTAGTTAGGAGAGGGGGTGCCAGCTCAGGTGTCGTCCACGTCACTTGACCATGGTTCAAAATTACGTGGTCCGTCGCCCAAAGCACTCGTGTAGCTGAGCAGAGAGATTGATTTGATTGATTTAATATTAACGTCGCACTGTTCAGCTACACGAGGGCTTTTGGCGACGGACCACGTGAACCATGGTCAAGTGACGTGGACGACACCTGAGCTGGCACCCCCTCTCCTAACTACCACACCACACCAACGGGAGGACGTTTCAGCTCGACAGATTTAACGTGCACGCTGCCCTACACGGCGGGTCTTTAGTGGTACTGGGATCGAACTCGTGACCAGGCAAGCCACGATCCGATACCTATACCACTCGGCTACCGCGGCCCTAGCTGAGCAGAGAGACGTTAATATTCACTCAACGAGGGGGGATTGGCGATATTTAAAAATAGCGTTCATATTTGTAATTTCAACAATCGGTAAATGCCCCGTTATTTAATAACAGCGCCACCTGTTTATATTATTAGAAACTGGTATAAACCAGAATTTAGCATGTATCTTGCATGCTGCCATGTCTGGCTTCGTGCTCTCTATGAAGAATTAATACCAGTAGCTTTATGCCAGTTTGATCCAAATGGCCTTTGTCTTTCCTTTTAAATGCGGTTAAGGATGTTACTAATCTTGACGTAATTTATCACGGATCAAAAGATGCAAAAGAAGTAAAATTGAAGAGATTTATATGTTTTTTGGAAAACACTGTCAGAACCGCAAAGAAGTGATAAATTCTAACAACTAAAAGTACATAATTTTCCGATAAGCTCATTTGTTTTACCAAGTGGGAGTTCAAAGAGGTTGAATAAAAAGTCAAAGTCTTTCTTTCCGAGAGAAAATCGAATTCTTACTTAACCTTATCACCTCACTGACGCACGTACCGATTCGTGGCATTAACCTCGTTGACAAATCGTTTACATCCACCCTTCGTTAAGTCTTTCCTCCACTGCTGCGTGGGATACCGAATCGCCTAGCTGCTCATAAATTACCATTTCACTTCCGCGTATTGACTGCACAGTTTTTGTCTTGAATGTCACGGTCTTTTTTGGTTAGAGCCCGTTTTATTAATGGTCTCCAACTTGGTGGACAATATAGGGGCGGCATGTCATCCAGGCGTCGAGAGACGTGTTAATCGTTAGAAGTCGCCAATTTTGGCGTTTAACAATTGAAATCGCCACTAAAAAAATGAAATTCTGCTCAAATGTTCACATTTTGGCTGAAGTTTTTGTAGAAAATTTTAATTTAAAATTCAGACTCTCTTTGCTTAACGTTAAAGAGCAGACAATTATTAATTGTAACCCGTTAATTTAATTGTGTCAACTTAACTTCAAGAAATATATTTTTGAATATAGTAATACTCCGAACTTACGCGATAGGTGGGAATGAGTAATAACCGAGTAAGTCGAATTCGCGTAAGTCGGGGTACAATTTCGCATATCAATACATATAATTTATTTTTAGTTAGGGCCACGGAGACGAAAGAAAATTATAATTTAGAAAAAAAATGTTTAGTAAAATATTATATATATATATATATATATATATATATATATATATATATATATATATAAAACACAAATACAAAATCGTAAGCCAACGTTATTTTGATGTATGTAGAAGGCGCCATAAAATCTAACAAGTAGATTATTTTGTTTTACGTTTAGTGTAGAATGTTTTATAAAATTAAACAAATGGTAAATTCCTATTTTAGCTCACACCTCTAGCAATGAATCGTACCAATTTGTGCAAGCAGATTATTCTTCTGTGTTGAACTTATGAATAATTCACCAAATTGGCGGTAAATAAAGGTGGGGGCTAAAATAGGATTCAACTGAACAAATTTGCCTGCCGAATCAAATCATTTTTTCTTTCGCAAAATTTAATCGTAGCATGTTAATAATTTTTTTATACCTTGTTTTGTTGAAAAAATACGCTCATCGTTTAAGTCTATATTTTTTAAAATTTGTAACTCTTTTTCAATTAAACTGAGTTCATCTGTTAAATTCCCAGCCGTCATTCGATCTTCTGATTGAACTGGGGCTGAAGATTCAAGTTCTTCAATGTCTTGCTCTTGCTCGTGCATTTCTATGAGTTAGTTAATTGTCAACTCTTGAATGTGGGAATCCAGCAGTTCTTGAACGTCATCACAATCCACTTCTAAATTTATTTGCCTGGCAAGATCCACAGCTTCTTCAATCATACTATCAATTAAACAATTTTTTTTTCGCAAAAGGCGAATTAACGAGATTTGAAAACCGCGTAACTACAGATTCGTATAAGTCGGGTAGAGTATGTCGAGGTATTAATGGTTATGTGAATTTTTTTACATATATTACTATTTCTTTTTAATATTTATATTCTTTATTATTATTTTATTTTATTGTTTACATTCAAGTAGTATTCACTTGCAACGTTTCGATTTGTCTCCATACTGGTATTCATTACTAAAAATTATTTTACATTCAGTTTGTGGCAACATGTTGAAAATAGTTAATAGATTGTGTTTCCAAAGATGTGATAGCTCTAAGTCTTTTGGCGATTAAAAATGAAATGAAATCTAGAATCTACTTTTTGTTAGTTATTTTATGTCTCGTTTTGAACTCGAGAAATATCGGTACGTATTATAATGTGGATAAATTTCGTCAAATCAAAAGTTGTCATCAAATGCCACGATATGTATCCAATAGTGGAAAATTATTCCCGCGATTGTTCGAACATAGTAATAATGACAATTTGGTGACATTTGGTGATATTTTTTGAAATGGAGATGCCTTTTTGTTTTGGCAAAAATAGCCGATGGTATAATACGTAAGTACCCTTATATCAACATTAAAGAACTCAGTTCTTACTCATATAATAGGGGTTTTGATGAAAATCAAAACCACTGTGGTGACAGATATAAGTCAAGGCTCTGGCGATACTACATAGATTTATACGTTGGATGTATTGATTATACATGTTTTCTTTATAATGCATTAATACACAAGATAAATATCAGGGGGAGGGGAATTGAAACACGAATTCATTTTTTGATTTTGAAATTTTACTTCTAAATTTTTTGTGAAAAAAAAAGTCACAATGTATGAAGTGCGTGTTTTTTATACATTATAACGACAATCGTAAAATTTGGTAGTTGCATATCATACCATAGGCCAATTTCACCAAATGAGAAGACATAGCTAATTAAAAAATGTCGCCAAATGATGGCATCGTTATTATTATTGTGTTCGAACATGCTCGGAAACGGTTTCTACTATTGGCTGCATAATGCAGCATTTGGCGATATCTTTTGATTTGACGAAATTTGTCAACGGTATAGTATGTAAATAGCACATCACCTTCGGAACTTATTAGATATCGGTCCTCTAACCGTTGTCCCCAGTCATGTTCCTTTCATGTAGTAGATATCTGGTAAGAACGCGTTTTGCCAAAATCGACGCAAGGGAGAGCGTTACAGATAAAAATTCCTGTTTTTTAACTAAACCCGCATACTTGAAATTTTGATAAGCATGTTTATTTTGTTGAATAGAATTTCGCTAAGAACGGTTTTTACGGAAATCGATTCTTATGAGGTTTGCGTGGAGTTACTGAGGAGAACAAATGAAAAATATCTCGTTTTCGAACTACTAGGTTTTAGAACTATTGTTTAAATCGGGTCTTACAGAAATCGACTCTCAAGAAGGGGTGGGGTATATCGATAAAAAAATTTCCGTTTTTGATTCACTTAGATTTAAAATTTAGTAAGTATATTTATTTTGTTGTGTAGAGTTCCTCCAAAAATGATTTTGGGAAAATTCACTTTGGGGGAGGTCTCAAGAGATAATTAGTTCAATTTTAGAAATTCAAGTCCCGTCTTTTTAAATCAAGAGTTGAAATTTATAAGAAAGATTTTCAACACAATCAAACGTTTAACGCTAGAGCTTAGATATCAATGATTTATATATATGAATAGTATATAGCCATACAGCATCATGAAATACCTAGAGAAGAGGACGGGTAATGGCTAGTTTACTTTATACATATAACTACATAAAATGTTAGTAAAATAATTTATCATGGGCCCCTTAGGTCATAGCATTAAAACCCAGAAAATCAATTTCATTTAAGTATGCCCTCCTAAAAAAATTTATTGACCTCAATTGCAGTTTTGGGGCTTCACTATTTGAAAATAAATTGATGACACTGTACATGTTTTACAGTGTCGTACATCAGTGTACAAGTGTGTACTGTGTCGTACATCAGTGTACAAGTGTGTACTGTGCCGTACATCAGTGTACAAGTGTGTACTGTGTCGTACATCAGTGTACAAGTGTGTACTGTGTCGTACATCAGTGTACAAGTGTGCACTGTGTCGTACATCAGTGTACAAGTGTGTACAGTGTCGTAAACCAGTGTACAAGTGTGTACAGTGTCGTAAACCAATGTACAACTGATCGTTGTCGTACTTTCCAAATATTTCTTAACGCATTATTAAAAAATCAAAGAGAAAGGATTTTTTATTGATATAAGGATTGTACTAGGCACACACAAATATAGAAATGGGTACAGCTTCAGGGTATACAGTAAAAAAAACTATTGTGTCGCCATTAAACTGAAAAGCATAATATATATATTGTGTTTAAAAGAACACTACAACGATTTTAATAATGTATCAGTGCTCTGTTGAAATACCAGTCACATTTGATAATGATGAAAAATGCTGTTCACTGATTTACCATCAACATTTTTAAAAAAATACCCCAGAACTAAATTTTACATCATACTGCTGTCGCCTGTCCGGTATAGAGGTTAGCGACGCTTTTTACTGCGCCTTAGGCCTTGGGTTCGAATTCCGGAGAAGGCATGGATGTTTGTAAATGTATAGTGCTTTTGCGGCATGGGGGTACCCTAAATAGCCGTTGAGCCGCAAGTCCTTTCGTGCGGTTGGTGGAAGGGGAAGAGAGGTAAGAGACCCCTGACCACCCCTAGGATCAAAACTGAGGTGGAACCGAACCAAAATGTACTATCGCTTGAAGCTACGGCTAACAACGGGCGTATATCTAGCCCTTTGCCCCGATGAATTTAGAGGGCTTCAATCTGTCATCGTCAGACAGGTGGCATTAGGAACAACAACACATCATACTGCTACTCGTTTTTGGCATGATTTTGAAAATCGCGCCAAAAATATTTTTATATTATTCCAACGTTGCGTATTGCAACGTTACCCCCAAATTGACGCAAAAATCTGTAGCAATACGATATAATATTAATAACTTACAGATACTCACGTATTATCACAACCTATTGGAGATATTATATGAAACGAAGTCTATGGTTGTGCCAATTCAGCATATACGACACATGCGAAATTGGGGTTGCCCACTTCGCGAGTTATCTTGAACGTTGGCGATTGTTGAGATAATACGCAAGTATCAACTTGCATTCTTTCTTTACTTCAATATTTTGTTTTAAAATTCAACCCCTTTTGAAACTTATGGAGGCATTTATCAGCTACAGAGATTATGAAGACAAACAAGGCAAATACATAGAAAATGCGCCAAATTTTTCTTCTATCATTGTGTTTATCGAGTATGTACCTTTCAGATAATATCGTCGTTGTTCCCGTTGGAGACAGAAATAATTTATCGCTATGCACTGCACTAAAATAGGATCCAACCCTTTAAGTTTTTTTGGTACTTACCTATTATCGCAACAATGCCAACGTTCAAGATAACTCACCAAATCGGCAACCCCGATTTAGCATGTTTCGTACGCGCTGAATTGGCAACCATGTGGATACTTACGTATTATCTCATCCTATTGGTGACATATGAAACGAAGCACATGGTTGCCAATTCAGAACGTACAACGCAAAAGTGGTCAGTTTTCGCGATCTAGCGCACGAAAATCTCAAAAATGAAATTGAGTGAAAAAAAAATAACCCATAATTTATGGTGCTTATAGGCTCCCTAGCCATGTTTTAATCAGGTTTCGTCAGTGCGTGATTGGAAATCTCCAACATTCGACGGTTTTAATCGGGTTAACACCTACGAGCCTCATCTTACAGTCGGAAATTCTACCGTTTCGTTTGAACAAGATTTTACAGTTTTTCTTTGAAAATATTCGTTTAGGGTTTTCTTTGAAAATGCACGTTTCGGGTTTTCTTTGAAAGTGCACGTTTCGGGTTTTCTTTGAAAATACACGTTTCGGGTTTTCTTTGAAAATACACGATTTCCCATGCATCACGACACAGGAAATCGTGGTTGACCAACTTGGCGACTTATTAATAAAATTGGCGATTGTTGCGATAATACGTAAGCACCACCATGTGATTCGTTTCATATAATGTCGCCAATATGGTTGCGATAATACCTAAGTACCGTTATTTACTAATACCGTAAAGAAAAAAATTGCGTTCAGTTAAACTTATTTATTTTTCATGATTACTTTCAAGAAATCTAAATAAGTGTAAATCTAATTTTAATATAATTTTTTTATAAATTTATTATCTGTAACTCACAAATCTCCTTTAGACCTGCCTGATATTTAAATATGTATCACTATTTTTGTTTAGTCATGCCGGAAAATCTCTGCTTGAAGTCTTCTAATCTGAGTTTAAGTATTTACTATCAATTCTCTATATTTGTGTTCAATATCTGAATTTATGTTTTGGTTCGATTCCTCTTTAAGTGTTTTTTTCAGGACTTCAGGCCGTAAAAAACTTCGAATATAATTCAGATTATCGTAGTGAATCACCCACCTAGTTTGGGCAGCGTGTTCATCTTTCTCAATCTTTCTTTTACCAAATTCAAAATTAATGTCATAATTAATAAGAGCCCTTATATAATTCTGGTTGTTATCCATTTGAATGAGCCATTTCTTTTCGGGATTCTCATAAATTCCAACGACGTCATTGTAAGAAGGATCCTGTGATATCCCATCACCGGAAGTTACAGAATTTTTTTCGTCTGGGGGAATTTCTGAATCGAATGCCAACAAATCGTTGCTTTTTGTTTTTTCCTTTGAATGTTGGTTAAGTCGAGACGGCTCGTTTGGATATTCATCTTGAAGTCGAGTTGATTCCCCTGAATACCGATCTTGAAGTCGGGTTGACTCTCCGGAGTGCCGATCTTGAAGTCGAGTTGATTCTCCTGAGTGCCAATCTTGAAGCCGATTAGATTCCCCTGAATACCGATCTTGAAGTCGAGTTGATTCCCCTGAGTGTCGATCTTGAAGCCGATTTGATTCTCCTGAATACCAGTCCTCAGATCGAGATGGTTCTCTTGAACGTTGATCTTCGGATTCAATTGACTCTCTTGAACGTCGATCTTCAAATCGAGTTCTCTGTCTTGAACGTCGTCTATATTGAATCGATTCTCTTGAATTTCGATCTTTAGGAGATGTAGGTCCTTCTGTTTGAGGATCTTCAAACGTACTAGGTGTTTTTAAAGGTTGGATGTCTGATAATGAGTCTTCTTTTACCCTAGAGTCCAATTCATCTAATAGTTCTTTTGTCATTTCTATTATACTCGATGTCTTAAGAATATCCTTGGTACCTGAATCTATTACACTTGGTATATCATCAACCCCTACTTCTTTTGCAGTAGCCTCATTTGCATTATCAGTACTATCAGGAAGTTTCGGTGGCCAATGTTCATTGGCGAGCGAATAGTAAGACGGTTCTTTTTGTGATCCTGATAGATTCTTTTCAATGGAATGGCCTGCAAGTTCTTGATAATTCATGTCTGACTGTGATCGGCTTAGAAATCGTTTTCTTATGCCATTTAGTCCTTGACCAATGCTGGACAATGCATTTGAAGGTTCTTTTGCAGGAGCAGAATTTGCATTTGGGCTTTTTGGTGGTTGTACAGTTTCAGAGATATCCATACGACGTTTATTGTGTGTTTGGGTTCAAGAAATATTTTATATAAACTGCTCTTCTATTTATCTGGGTTTCTTAAAAAATACAATTTACGTGATATACTTGTCAAATGATTACAAGAAGGTAAGATGTGAAGCATTTAAAATTTACAAAATTCATCGTTGCCATTTTGAAAGATGAAGTTTATCACTTTTGGGTAGCATTATTTTCATCCTACGCAAACAAAATATTTCATTTCGAAGATAAAATGGTTGTAAAGTCGAAATTCCAAGATTTTTTGTATTTAAAAATATTACAATCAACATTAAAATCAAGTTTCCTGTTTGAATATCGTGCTACTATCTCACTATTTCTGCATTTTAGATTTCATTTATTTCCATGTATCCGTAAACTCTGTGTGTGTTTGCGAATGAGAATTTTTCTTTGCACATGAATATTGAAAACAATTCTACAATCCAAATAAAGACAAAAATTTCATTACAGACACGCTGCATAATGGAAGTTGATTCCCAGTTAATATACGAACCTTTATAATTCTCACATTAATGAGGTGTGAATGCAGAGAGTAAGGTGCCAGTTTGTACATCGACCGCGTCATCTGATCATTGCTCGGATTTATTAGGTGTATTAAGTGGACCTTCGAGAATCAGTTGTAAAAAGCAGTTTAACATTTTCAGTTTTTATACTGAAGAAGCAAACAACTTATTTTGATACACAGGAGTTAGGTATTATAAGTGAATTTCAACTCAAAACCTTATCGATTATGAAGAATTAGCCTAACAGTTTTTAATGCAACCCCAATAAAGTTTTATGATTCGTGTAATAATACAATTGTGTGATTTATTGATTTTATTACTTATTAGTGTCATACTTTGAGACTGCGCATGGGATATTGGCAACGGACCTCGTAAATTTGAACCTCGGTCTAGTGACAACGACGGTACCTGAAAAGGACAACCCACTCTCCATACTTCCATACCACATTTGGGGCTGTGGTGATTGATTGATTGAATATTAACGTCGCACTGTTCAGCTACACGAGGGCTTTTGGCGACGGACCTCATCATTTTGAACCATGGTCAAGTAACGAGGATGACACCTAAGCTGGTGTCCTATCTCCTAACTACCACACCACACCAACGGGAGGACGTTTGAGCTCTTGACAGATTTAAAGTTCATTGCCCCCCCCCCGTACATGGCGGGTCTTTAGCGGAACTGGGCTCAAACTCAAGATATGCCTGGGTTGATCCGATACCTTGACCACTGGGCTACCACAGCCCCAAGTGGCCGCGGTAGCCGAGTGGTATAGGTATCGGACTGTGGCTTGCTTTGTCACAGGTTCGAGCCCAGTACCACTAAAGACCCGCCGTGTAGGGCAGCGATGCACGTTAAATCTGTCGAGAGGTCGAGAGCTGAAACGTCCTCCCGTTGGTGTGGTGTGGTAGTTAGGAGAGGGAGTGCCAGCTCAGGTGTCGTCCACGTCACTTGACCATGGTTCAAAATTACGTGGTCCGTCGCCAAAAGCCCTCGTGTAGCTGAACAGTGCGACGTTAATATTCGCTCACTGAGTCCCTACCACGTTATTATGAGGGCTTTGAACTTCGCCAGATTAAACATGCATCAGCCCCTTTACACAGCAGGGCTTCAGTAGTACCAGGACTTGAACCCACGACTCGACAACACTGGCCATCATGACCAACTATCTATCCCCGTCACCAAAAGCCCTCGAGTATAGCTGAATAGTGCGGCTTTAATATTCACTCACTTAATTATCTACCGTGGCCTTATGTCTAATTGACTGTCCTTTTTGAACATTTCTGCAACTTCCTATTTTGGCATTTCAGAATCTTGTTTATAGACGTGTTCATACGGTGTAATTAGTTATATCCAGTCAGACTATATCATAGACAAGTGTTAATAAATGTCAAATTTTACGATGTTAATTACTTCCCTTAAATTCCTTGCCCTTTTCTTATTTTATATTTTGAGTCATAACTTTACCATAAAAACTCATATGTTTTGATAAAATTCGTTCCTATATCATTGTTCTGATAAATTTATACTTTGAATTCAATTTCAATTTTTGATTATTATTATTTAGAAACATTATTTAATTATTTTTTTGTCCTACTTTTTTCCACATTTCAATTTTGAAGAATACTTCGTGCCTGAATGTGTAATAAAAATATGTTCATTTACTACGTTTTTCAATCCTTACTATTAGTTCACTCCCTCCCTAGAGATATATAGGGAGTAACAAAAATGAAGCCCAATGGCTGAGTGGTTAGTGCATCGCGCTTCCATATCGCAAGTCCAAGTTTCGAACCCCGGGCTGGGCAAGGTTGACTCAGACTTTCATCTCTTGCGTAGGTCGATAAAATGAGAACCAAGCATACTATGGAACTTAACACTGGGGGTTTCGTGTCAGACTGACCACCTGACAGGAACATCTGCTAAAGCACCTAGGGGCCCAAGGTTGTGTATACTGAGTTGGTCACAGTAGCCCTTGATCCTCATGGGCTGTCGCGCCACCGAGTTAAGCTTAAGTAACAAAAATAATAGTCCAACAGCATATATAGAAAGGAAAATTGTTCATTGTGTCCCTGTAGCGCAATATGATTGGACTTCTAATCTAAAGGTCGTGGGTTTGAATCACACCTGGGATAGCCTAATTTCTGAAATTGTTATC
This sequence comes from Trichonephila clavipes, assembly GCA_019973935.1. NCBI lineage: Eukaryota > Metazoa > Arthropoda > Arachnida > Araneae > Nephilidae > Trichonephila > Trichonephila clavipes. Next base: position 1,198,483 of record BMAU01011928.1, on the reverse strand, counting down.
TCTTTTTTACTATACTATTTTATTAGAATAATTAAATGTAATGAATGAATAAATAGTAACAAAAAATAATAGTCCAACACCCTATATTGAAAGGAAATTGGAAAATTGCGAGGAAAATTGTTGTCTATTTTGTCACTTAATATTGTGATTCTGTCATATGTATATACATATTTATATTAATTATTTAATTAAAACTAAAGTGAAGTTTTTCTTTGTTGACATAAGTAGGAGTTTTTTGTTATATTACTTGTTATATACAGTGTCATGTTAAGTCAAAAACTTAATTTTATAGAATGTATGAAAAATTTCGTCCACCATGAGAGAGAGAGAATGCTGACGAAATTCGAACCCCAAAGTTATACAAATAAAAATACACATTACAGAGAGCTACTACTACTGTGATATTACAGAACACTTTTGTATCTTTTGAGTGATATTTTCTTGTTTTGGTAAAAATAGTCTGCTGGATTTTATAAATAAACCGAGTTTCAATGCCCCATTAAATTCTGTATGAAATTAAAGTTTTCTGATGCTTAAACGGTTGTATTTCACTTAAATCAGATTCAATTTTTTCCGCTACAATTTCAGAAATGTGCTCCTAAGACTACGATTTCTTGTTTTTTAGCATTTAAAGGCAATTTGCTTTAATTTGTATGTTTGAAATTAATATTTGAAATGACTTGCAATATAAGTTACTTATCTTCGAACATGAAACTTCAATTTCAATGCATTCATAATTTTTCAATCCTTTGACGAGTTACAACTCTAAATATCTATTGCTTTGAACTATTGGGGTTAAAAATGAATCTTCAAATTAAAAAAAATACTCCTTATTTATAGACAGGCGTACAATCATTTGGCGAAAACAAAAGCTAAATGTCAAGCTTTCTTCTAAACTTCCGCAGTCAAACTCTCACCCACATTTACAAAAGGCGTGGGACGCTTTAGAATGTGTTAAAGTGAGTTAATCGCCCAGAAGAATCACCATCCCTGACTTTCTCAGTTCAAGGTGGCAAGTTATAATATATCTACCTCATAACTGGATGAGATGCACGATCTAGATATTCTACAAAGATATAAATAATTAAGCGAGCATAGTAGATTTCGCGCTAAAAGAAAAATTTCCACCGGCAGCTTTACCACCATGCCTGTGGGCGGTTGTCTCATCCCAGCGGGAGGCATTATTGACTTATTAGATCACGTATTGTTTGATCTTCCCTTAAGACCTTGAATGAGCAGGTCTAACGGTTTTCGTGGATCCCCACCCTGCCTGGAGGGCAAAACAATGGGAAGGGACCCATCACGCTTCGACCTTGCCTTCTGTCACTGGTGGCTAAGAAGAAGAGCGCCTCTGTCAACAAGGGAAAATCGTTTGGGCAGAAACCTGAGCCGTCAAACTTTTATCAATGGATGTGACGTTCGAAATTTTTTTAAAAAAATCTTAAGTGGATGGTTCGTGGATGGAATTCAGGTCAACCTTTAGCCAACATTGCATGGGTTTGATATAGCTTGGACAAATGTTTTGGACTATTTGTTTATTTAGTTTGATTGGGATAATCTTGAAAGAGTTTGATTTGAGGAATTCGATGTAGTGGGAACATGACCTAAATTAAAGCATTCGATTTTAACCAGCAATTACTTTGTTTTATTTCTATAAAAATGTAAAGTTAGTTTTTGTCTTGAAGTTATATCCCTAGATGTTGATTTATTCTTTGAATTATAAGTTGTTCTTCTCAAATTAGCCTTTCTTTGATAATTCTGCTTCATTGTAAATAAAGGTTTGAATATAATAAAATATTTTAACTGTCGATTTAAAAGTAAAATGAAATAAAAAAATTAGACTGTTTGAAAAAAAAATTAGAACATAATTCTTTTATTAACACTATTTCAGTCAAAAGTGTACAAAAGAATTCTTCCAAATGGATATGACACACCGGAAATATTTCACACCCTTCTGTATCGAAAAAAATTAACATTAATTAATTAGCAATTTACAATAAAATTAACGTTTAATATTTTTACTGGTGGAAAAACACCAAAGCATTCCCAAAATGTAACCTTAGTGCCAATTTGATGACTTGAAATGGTATCATACAGCCGTGATGCATGAAGTGACTGGTTCCACTGAGTGATAGGCCGCCACTTGCCTTATACGGACAAGGCTGTGAAAAAGTTCTATAAGCAACAATGGTTTCTATAAATTGGGAGATGGTAGTTAGTCTCTGGAAGGCCAAGATGCGCGAAAACGAGGCAAGATCGAATGATTGTGTGACAGGTCTGAAATACTATCTTCATTCTATTCATTTCCATGTATAGGACCGATGTTAGGGTTACGACCGCCCTCGTGCAAAAACCTAATAAGACACAAAAATAACTTCTTTCCTTAATTTTATTTTTCTAAATTCAAGGCTAATATTAAATATAAAACTTTTAATTTCCCCAAATCCATATTGAACTTAAACTCTCCTATGTCTTGTGTAATGTTAACCATATTAGATATTTGTGTAAAGTAACTTTCGCAAAAATCATTTTTCAGACGCCTTTGTTAAGCATCGATTCACAGAGAGTCACTAAAAAGCAAGAAAACCTTGTCTATTGTGGTATTTCTGGCTCTGCCACAAATTTTGCTACTCAATGAAAGATGTGTATAAACAGTAGACATTAATGGACTATGTGGACAACACACTGTGTCCCAACATTCTATTTTTTTAAAACTATGTTATGTTATCAGAAAATCGGAACTTTGATTTTGATTTTTCAATAACTATTTAATGTTCAGCATATTTATTCAACTTCTTATATTTTGAGAAATTCGTAAACAATTTTATTTTATTAATAGAACTGTATGCGGCCTGCGGCCATCCATTGCTTTGGCCACTTACGTGTGGTGCGCAGGGGCATTTTAAGACTTTTTGAGGCCGCGTGGGCACCTAAGCAAAAGTAGGCCCTGGGCTCTACACACAAATATAGCCCTTCCATAACTTTAAAAGTAGACAGTACACAGCATACACAGAGAGAAATACTCGTACAAACAATAACCCGAAACAATTAAATGTGTATGATTTACAATCACACAACCCGGCTCGACCGATTGCCGCCTTTTGACTAAATGAGTAATAATGGAATATGGTGGTTGGCTTAGGACTATAAAAGGACGACGGTCATCATATGTAGCTAGTTGACATATCGTCCGAAATTCTCAGTTTTTTGGAAAATACAACTGGAAACAACATTTGACGTTGAAATTATACTAATCATGATCTTGTTCAGGCTGAGTCAAGAACGAGACGAGGCCCTCATTGTAACTGAGGCCATAGGCCTGGGCCCAGTTGGCCCATGCCTTAAGACGTCCCTGGCGGTACGCGCGCTGCACACCTGCAAGGGTCGGCCCTGTGCACAATCATAGGTATGGAGTACTATCGAAGGATCAATTTTCACTATTCAAGGTCTGTAGTTTGTTTCATACCACCTTCCTTACATTTCAGCAATTTACGGTATTTAGTTGTCGTAAAGCTTTGCGCATTGTGGCCTTTAAGACACATGCCTTTAGTCCCACAACAGCAGTAGAGTAGATTAACGTGATATCGTAGAGGATTATGATGGTTACCAGAAGACTTGTAATGAACCTGAATTCGCGTTAGTGTGAAAGACAACGAAAGGTAGAGACATAATGAAAAATCAACAATTTTTATTTAAGTTGATTCAAAACCGAATGTGGTTGCAACTTTTTAATGGGAGCCAATAAATCCTAATTAATAATAATAAGTATTATCTTAATTAAATTAAGTTAAATACTCACAGCCGTTGGGTATCGTCAAATACTTTTTTCGGAGGTTTTAAAATCTGTCTCAACCTCGAGATCACTGAATCCTTCTGTACAAATTAATCATCTCATGAGCTTTTTAATATATATATATATATATATATATATATATTCATTCCTAAATAAGTTAAAATTTTTTTAAATTTTATGGACATAATTGTGATTTTCATCTAATGTTCATCTCGTTTAGTTTATAACCGTTAATAATTGTTATTAATGTGGGATATGCAAAATCCCCTTCTTAATAAAAACAATAATTTGTGTAAAAATTTTTTAATTTTTTATAAACACTTCATATTTATACAAACCGGCCAATGGAATTCCAACACCGTGAAGGAGGATGATATAAATGAGACAAATTCGCATGAAAAGAAGATACTATACATGCAAATAGAAAGCATTTAAACAAAGAAACGGCATCTCAAATTTAATCAAGACATAACAACGGTCAAGCTAGTTCTTCATTTAAAAGCATTAAAAATAAGTCGTATCCCTTTCATCTAAAATTTATTTTATTGCTACGTCAGTTTCAACTAATAGTTAGTTCTCTTTCAAAATATTTGAGGAAGGTTTTAGACAAGTATATTAGAAGCTAAATGAATAAATGAACAAAAATAAATTTCTACTAACTTTTAACTCTAATACTGTGGGCTGACGATGTTTTTAAAGTTTTTCTCTCAATGCCGTTGTTTGTTTCAGAAATGTAAAAGTTTTTCTCTTAATGGCCTTACAAATCAATTCATATGCAAATTTCACAACATACACGTAACATTTGTTATCTTTTTTTCAATAAATTAATTTCTTCTTGACAATGATAATTTTATGGTATTGATGAGTTTGAGGTGCAATTAAACAAACTGAATTGAAAGCATTGAAAAATAAGATAAATGTATCGCAACTTGTTAGATAAAGAATGATGATTATATTTATTCCATTGTTCTCTTTGAAACTTCTAATATTTAATAGCATTTAAAAATTGCGAAAATGTAGTCAAAGTATTTTTTTATTTAAAGTAGTATAATAAGAGTAGTTAAAGTATTTTACTTAAAGTAGTTTTTAAAGTATTTATTTCTAATCAAAGCTGGGGGAAAATAAGATGTTATAGCAACAACGTACACTGGGGTGGAGGGGGGTATCCCAACACCAAGAATACACGAAATTTAGTAAGCTGGTTTATACATCTGAAAGATGACATCGATTCAAATTTTGCGCTTAAGTGTGGTGCTAGTAGCGCCCCTCAGAGCTTGCAAATCAGGGTTGCTTTAAATGCGTGCTGTAAAGCTCGTGAGCGTTATTTGTCTGTGAAATTTGGTGTAATGATGTTAGCCAAGAATGCCCTTATGAAGACGAAGAAGCCATTATCAACAGCTCACCGAGTTTGAACGAGGTCATGTAATAGGGCTACGAGAAGGTGGTTTTCTTTTCCGTGATATTGCAGAAAGACTCGGTCGGAATGTATCCACTATGCATGATTGTTGGGAGCAATGGTAAAGGGATGGTACTGCTTTAAGAAGACCGGGTTCCGGGAGGCCACGTGGTACTACTGAGAGAGAAGAACGCCGTGTGAAGCGTACGGCTTTGGTGCATCATACTGCGTCTGCGACAGAAATTTGAGCCGCAGTTGGTACCAAAGCAGCTCAGCAAACTGTTAGAAAGGAAAGATCCGAGCCAGGTGCCCTATAGAGTGTACTCCACTGACTCAAAGTCATTGCCATTTGTGATGCCAGTGGTGTTAAGCCAGAGCTTATTGGAGGATGGAATCTGTTGCGTTTTCTGAAGAAAGCAGGCTCTGTCTTGGTGCCAGTTATGGCCGTGTGTTGGTCAGAAAGAGGTCAGGGGAACGCCTGCAACCAAACTGTCTGCAGCCTAGACACACTGGGCCTACATTTGGAATCATGGCCCGGCGAGTAATTTCCCATGGGGGCAGGGGTACTCACGTGGTTATCCCAAACACACTGATTGCAAATTTGTACGTCAGTCTTGTAATTCAACCTATAGTGTTGCCATTCATGAAAATAGTGCTGCATTCTAGGGGAGTTTCCAATAGGTTAACGCTCACCCTCACACCACTGTTGAAACACAACGTTCTCTACAGAGTGTTGACATGTGACCTAGGCCTGGGAGATCACTAGATCAATTTCCAATTGAGCACGTATGGGATATCATTGGACGACAACTCCAGCATCATCCACAGCTAGCGCTGACACAATAAGTACGACAAACATGGAACTCCATACCCAAAAGGGACTATCGACACCTGTATGACACAATGCATGCACGCTCTCAGGCTTGCATTCAAAATTCTGAAGTTGCACCGGTTATTAATGTAACCGCATTTCACATTTGAAATGCATTTTCTTGAGCTTATATCAACTTGTGATCTTGGAAATTTAATCAATTAAACATGTGTTGACTAGATAATGCATTGCCCAAAATTCATTACTCTACAATAATTTTTCTTGGTGTTGGGATTTTTCCCCGTTCGTGGTGTATCTATATATTTTACACTCCGGGAAAATGAAAATACAACATAACGATTGCGTGCATAGAAAGTGTTGTTAATAGGAGAACAATGAGAAAAAACATCGAACGGCAAGTGATGTTATTTCTCAACAAGATACAACCATAAAGTGAGTGTGCTGTGAACGAATAATGGCATGAGAAATAATTAATCATTCGCTCTAGGCTAATTCATACAGTGCGTATTCTAAGCTCTGTGTTGACAGCGCATGCAAGCAACGATAATCACGTTTGATATGTGGTTAATGGATGAAAGATCAGGGGATACAAGTAGCTATGAAAGCCCCAAGATACCTTGCAGAGTTTTTAATGGATGGATACTTTATGTTGTTGGGTGTTATTCAGCTGATTCAAAGCTTTGATTACGCTTACAAGGAAGTATAACACTACTGGTGGTCACAGAACGCCTTTCACACATGTATGTTTTTTAAAGTGTCTTCGATACGAAACAGTGTTGATCAGCTTTCTTAAGAAATGCCTTCCCCAACTCATGATACTACGACTTTTCTACCATATCAAACATGTTACCAAGTCAACACCAGATCCATTCGGGTTGATTCTCATTGTTGAAACTGAAGTGAGTGAGTGAATATTAACGTCGCACTACAAAGCTACTCGAAGGCTATTTTGGTCACGAACCTCGTAGTTTTGAACCATGGTCAAGTGACAAGAACGATACCGTAACACAAAACACCAACGGAAAGACATTTGATCCTCGATAGATTTAACGTGCATCAGCCCCCACAACACAACGTGTCTTCAGTGGCACTAGGCTTAAACTCATGGCAGGCCTGCCAGAAGTCCATGACATTGAACCAGTGGCGTAACATACACCGCCGCATCGCGATGGAGGAAGGGAGGGTACTAGGGTCCCCAAAACTTGTGTTATTCTCTGGTTTTGCAATCCTTTTCTAAGATCCGGGTTAGGGACCAAAACTTGACTTTGCAGGGTGCCCTAATATTCTCCATTACGCCACTGCCTTGACCACTACGCTACTGCTGCCACTAAGTCTCTCAGTGAGAAAGATACTCACTCTGAGGGGAGCATCCAGGTTTAGCCTGTGTGACAAAAACTCGATGGAAGTGAATTGCTCTGCTATTTATGCTTGACCGAGGATGCGTCGGTCCCCTCGTGCTAACGTTTCTTTGGCCGCACTGTTACTTTTAAAACATGACATATATGAATATATATATACGAATATCTCTGTTCAAAAATTTTACCTCAGCCATTATACTGCACACATATATATGTAGCTGAATACCATGATGCGACGGATAAACCTATTTCCCTTTCTCAGTCGGATAGTGTAAACTTTCGTAAACTCTCGTGTTTGCTGGAATTGTCTTTCTTGGCAGCAACTTAGCGTCATTGCTAAAATACATTTTTTAAAACGATAAACAGCTCCTATAACTGATTTCCCTTGTCAACAAAATTTGGTTTCTGTTGTACTGTACTGACAGAGGGTGTATATGAGACAATTGTTCAGTCCTTTATCCGTCTTCTTTTGAATTCAAATGGTAAACTTACTGCTATATTGTATTTTGAAAGATTTAAAAGAGATTGCATTTTTTCTATTTTTTAATCACACACACTTATTAGCTTATAATAATACCAAGATTATACCAAGTAGAATGACGCATATCGCTTTTTCCCTGAAAGGGTTAAATATAATTTTGCACACACACTATAAGTGGGGGAAAATCGTCTATGCTTTTATAATTCAGTATATATATACAGTAATACCTCGATTCACGCGAATTTGGAAAACTCTTCAAGATTTTTTTTAGTCTAGTTCGATTGGCCGCACGTGTGCGCATTATTCGACAATCACAGACGATAAACTTTTTGCATTGACTTTTTTTAGTACAGATGTGAACGCCATAGTACAAGGTGCAGTGCATACTTCGGTTACGGAATTTAAATAAGTCACACGCGTGTACAGCGACGTGTTCGAACAGAATGGAATGCCGACCCGCCGACATCGAAATCTATCCATCAATGGGTTTGGATTTGATTTGATTTTATGGCACAAGAGCCAAATTAGGCTAAGCATCCACCAATAGAACAGAACTTTGAAGGAGACGGGAACTTTGGTATTCCAAACTGGCAAGTATTCTTAAGGTTTCGTGACAAAAAATACTGTTTATCGTTTACGTGATTCCTTTTGTAGGAGTCCTGATAAGTCTATTTGGCAAGCCAGTAACCATTCCATTCTGTTCGAACATTTCGCTATACACGCGTGACTGATTTAAATTCCGAGAACCAAAGAACGCACTGCACCTTTTGTTGCTGCTTCCACATCTGTACTAATGAAGTCAGAGTAAAAAGTTTATCGTCTGTGACTTCCGAACAATGCGCACACGTACAACCTATCGGACTAGACACAAAAAATCTTGGAGAGTTTTCCAATCCATGGATGAACAGTTTATTACATTCTGATGGATAGCTCCGTAATAATAAGCCATTATTTTTGGATACTTTAATCCCGTACGCCTTGTATATTAAATTTTACAACTCAGTATAGCTTCTTTTTACTTTCATGAATCATTCTTCGCTTGTGTACTCTAATGAAACTATCATTGGAAGTGTTGACTCTACTTTGTACTATCTTCTGTGAAGCAAGAATTCTTTTTTCGAGTTAAGAGTAACTTCTTCTAGAGGCTTTTGTTTGAATTGACAATAAGGGGAGCCTACTTTTTTTAACTTTGAAAACGCCCGTGCTTTAAACATGGGGGGGGCCTTTTTGAGGAGTTACTGTAAAAAGATCTAGTTATGTCTTACTTTAAATCCGTTGTTCGCTTATATATACGGTCCTAAATTCTTTTAGATAGATGTAATGCTACAGAAGAATCAAACGGAATATTTTATTCTTAAGTTTTTATAGAAAAAGAAATATTTCAGGGAAGTAGAATAATTTTCTTGATATCTTATTTGTGGAAATAAGTATTTTTTGTGTTATTCAGAATAAATTTCACGGAGATCAAAAGGGTGAGGCTAATTCAGCTGTCATTTTTTTTAGAAAGTTAATTTTGGTAAAAATAAAAAAGGGCACACATTCTATTCTTCGTTTTTCATTTCATGAAATATTTTCCAACTCAACAAAAAGTATATTTTCATTCAGATTGACAACTTACAAAAAAGGAAGTTGTAGAATTTTTTTTCAACTTATATCAAGTTTAATTTCAATGCCATGTGTTTTCCCTGCATAAACTTCCTTCTTCTTTATGATTTAATTTTATTGATTTTAGTGCATGCGTTTGATGATTTAAATTAATAAATTTCGAAGTTCTGCGGAGCGTAAATTTGATGACGATGTGTTTTCATGTTATAGGTAACTTAATTTCGAAAACAATTATACATTTCCTTAAGGAAAGAATTTAAAAATTGAATAAAAATTACCCTCATACCAAATGTTCTCTTTCTAGTACCATCATGTTGAGGAGGGGGTGTACAAATCTATTGAGGCTCAAATTTCTTCCCCTTGGTGTGATGTGGAAGTTCGGAGAAGGTGGTGCTATCTCTGGTGTCTTCCTCGTCACCTGACTATGGTTCAAAATGATGAGGTCCGTCACCAAAAGCCCTCGAGTAACTGAACAGTGCGACGTTAATATTCCTTCACTCAGTCGACTACGTCAACCACAAGTTCGTGACCATGAACACTTGGCTACCGCGGTGAAATTTCCGTTGAAAAGACGGGAAAGAATACAGATTTCTTAAGCGAATGTCAGAGATGATATAATCATTGGGGGTTGTTTCATACCATAGTAACGGAAAATAAAAGACGAGGGCAATATTTTTAACCACATTCAGAGATGGGCATGATATAAATGCTTGCACCGACTAATATACCACTGATGATCACATGACCCTTTCTGGCATGGAATGACGAAAAATCGAAGTAACGCTGAAATAGCTGGTTGACGGTAAAATGACATCGTTCTAATTTTTGACATCTGGTTTGAAAATATAGTCCCAGAAAAAGCCCTGAAATTTTTTATTTACTCAGGACAGAATTGGGCATATACTTCACGTGATCTCTTCGTAATAAAAGGAAACATTTTTCGAGAAAGCCTATGCAACACAGCTAGTAGATGCATAAGCATCAATCAATATAAATGAGCTTCAAAACGATTTAAAACGTAAATTCCACCAGCCTATTTGTTTTAAAAAATTTATTTGTTCTTTCAGTGTAATTTTGAATTTGATTTTTACCTATAATAGAAATTTTTATCTCAAAGTATTTTACATTACTTCACAACGAATGAGTTTTGAATTTTTAAGAAATCGTTTTATATTATTGAAAGAAAAATTATAACTTTTTTAAATAATGCATTTAACAATGGCAGATAACTTAATCTATCCTGTGCATAAAACTTCCTGAAGTTAAATTTACGTAGTATGATCCAAAAGTTCGGGCACAAGGTGTAGCAAACCTTACCCTGAATAGTTCACAGCACCGAAGCATACGCAAATAGTTCCCTTGGGCGACAATACTCTTCTGCCAGCGTTTGTGTAACTTCTGTAAGCACAGCTGAAAGCCATATTTCGCAACCTCCCGTAAGGCCTCCTGCGATGCTACTTTCACTTCATCTGATGACACAAAACAACGTCCCTGTACATGTTTTTTCATTGATGAGAATAGGCAAATGTCACACGTGGCTAAGTCTGGTGAATAGGGGGGATTTGGAAGCACATTAGTGCGAGAATTGGCGAGGAACTCTTTTGCCAATTGGAGTCGATGTGCTGGTACGTTGTCATGCAGAAGATACCAGTCGTCACACTGTCAGAAATGAAACTGATTTGTTCAAGTGTGAGGCGACAATTTTTTCGAACACATTCAGACACCAACGCGACATTTTTTGCGTTCCGTGAAGTCGAAGGTCGTCCAATGCATTCAATGTATTCGATGGATTCTCGGCCCTTTTTAAAATGCCGATGCCATTCGTAAACCTTGGATCTCGCCATGGTAGATTCACCATTCACCTTACTTAGCATTTCTAAAGCCTCTATTGGTGTTTTACCTAAGCGATGACAGAATTTAATGTTCAACGCTGTTCAAGAAAAGCCATCTTTCTTAGATCGCGAAACAAAGCTAACTAGCTTCGGAAGATAATATCTCCGCGTGCGGTTCGGTCACATGATATGGACTAAACCAACCTGACCAGGTAGAGAAGGTTTGGGAGAATTCATTTCAGGGTTTTTTTTTAACTTTAGGTACTTACATTCGTCGTCAGCAATGGCCGCAGTCCCCGAATTTTTGGATCGTACTACGTATTTTAGAGAAATGTGTATAATTTTCAATGGTTGATTTCTGAAACAATATTGGTTCTAGTATGCTTCAGCTAATAAAAAGCTAAATAAATATATTTATGCTTTTTAAAAAAAATTAATCATTTATCGCATTTTTTAAATAGGAGATTTTAGATGTTCGTGTTCAATTCAAACTAAATTTTTTAAAAATGGCTTGTATTCTAATGAGGACGGAGATATTATTGAATAATTTTATACATTACGCTAATGTTTAAATAAATACATGATCAACACGGCACCTCTTTAATGTCATTGAACGAATTGTTGACTAACCATCAATAAATTGCATTAGTTACGCCTACATTCGTTGGATAGACCTGAATTGAATTTCGATTAATCAAACTCTATAGAAAAATCAATTCATCTATGCAAGTCATTAAAGCTCTTGGGCAATTTAATCTGGATCAGCTCTTAAGTAGAATCATAAAAGGATAATTTTTCATTTTGTATCATTACTCACAATTATAGTTTGAAATCTTCTATGAAAGATAGATTTTGAAATGGAAGTTGCCTAATTGCTAATAGGCGTTTAATTGCCTAATTTACTAACGTATTCCCGTTTTCAAAGCATTTTTTTCTTAAAGGATGATATATGTTTTTTTAATCACTTAATAGATAATACACCTTTCAAATTTTTAGCAAGGAGACATAATCAACTTTTTTTCTTTAATTGAATGTCAGATTGTAGCCTCTCCATACATTCCATTTGAAAATTGACAGGGTAATATTAGGGGGACCGGAAATTAATGTCATTTCTCTACATTAAATAGATAAATTTTTACAAAGTTTTTATTTTTAACCAATGATGTAATCATCGTTTCAACAACCTTTATTTGAATGCTGTAAATGTTCAATGCCGAATTAAAGTAAATCGGTTTTTGAGCAAAATAGCTGGAGATAATATTTTGCATATCATCCGAATTTTCAAATTTTTTGCCACTAAAATTTTTTTTGTAGTAATAGGAATAAATGGGGTGGGAGGAAATCCGATAGAGCAACATCGGGCGAGTTTGGTGGCCTCACATCTCAATTTTTAAATTTTTTCAAGGTTCGTCTTGCGCAGTGTGATCTGTCATTATCGTGTTGCAGAATAACATTTTCTCTGTCGACAATCGTTGGACTCATTTCAATTAAATATCGATTAACTCGATCCAATGGTTCTCAGAAAAAGTCCACATTCCCAATCTGTCCAAGTTTCATCACTTCAAAATGAACGACCCCCACCAAGACTCCTCTAAACGCCCAAAAGGCCTTTGGGGAAGAGAGCCATTGTCCGTTTTGGATTATCATAGAGGACTCCATCTCCTATGCACGTTAAATCTGTCTAGAGCTCAAGTGTCCTCCCGTTGGTGTGGTAGTTAGGAGAGAGGGTGCCAGCTCAGGTGCCTTCTACGTCAGTTGACCATGGTTCAAAATGACGAGGTCCGTCGCCAAAAGCCCTTGTGTAGCTGAACAGTGCGACGTTAATATTCACTCACTCATTCACGCAATAAGTTGCATGTGGTGGATCAGTTAAATTTGTTTTCTTCGAACAGATTATGCGTGACCGAAACACCAGCTCTTCTCACTTTATCAATCTGCTGCAAATGTTATTGGATGGACAATCAAAGTTGGTTAAGAGTGCTTTACAGTTCCCCAATTGCCTGTGTGTGACACAGATTAGCTTGCACTTCTTTCCTTAACATGTAATTGTCTAATATTGTTGGTTTTCCTGATCGATACGAGTAGAAAAAAATCGAAATTGCCCGATTTGAATCTAGAAAACCACCTTTGTTGTTTACGAACATCAGTTGTTGTTACCAATGTCACCTGTCTGACGTTGTCAGATCGAGAGCCATGAAATTCATCGTGACAAAGGCTAGATGTACACCTGTCGATAGCTGTAGCTTTGAGCACCAGGTAAAGTACGTTTTGGCTCGGTTCCACCCCAATTTTAAGGGAGAACACCTTGGAGTTGGTCAGGGACCTCCCACCTCTCTTCCCCTTTCGCCAACCTCCCAAGAAGACTTGCGGCTCGACGGCTATTTAGAGTACCCTCATGCCTCAAAGGTACTATACATTTGCAAACATCCATGCCTTCTCCAGGATTCGAGCCCAGGCCCTACGGCAGCAGTCAGCGTCACTAACCACTATACCGGATGGACGACGAGAACAGCTAATGCGTTTGGATAAACAGTGCAAATATTTTTGCTAGCAATCGTTGCTTCTCTAACCTTATGAAATTCAGAAAGCATATAATGCTGGATATGTACTTCTCCTGGTATCTGTCAGGACTTTGCATCGTAAATCGGAAAACAATCTGAGATTTGATTAGTTACGAGTAAACAAGTCATTTTTGTGTGCCTTAAAATGTTTTTGGCTCAACTTTGAAGTAACCAATAAGCTGATGAATGACTAACGAATATCAATATGCGCAGAAACAACATTACTTTCTGTTCCCTTTAATATATTTTGTGTCGAATGAAAATAAAGTCACAAATATATATACCAAATGATTGATAGATTTTTCATTAAACTTGTGGGAATCTGTCCTCAAGTTCCTGTATAAAATCAAAATTCTACGGCTGGGTATTTGTTGTTCTCTGAACTCTATTTTTACCCGATATGTCAAAATGCATAGAACAGTTTGCTTAAATAAAAGAATTTTAGTTTCATTTTAAGCATTGCTATAGGTAGAAGTGTTGTGCTAATAAATTGGTTTTATCTTGAAGATGTATGTTTATCTATATATAAGTATGAATTACGTCTCCTAAACATGCTAAAACTATAAGTCTGACATTTGATTGCAACATGCAGGACCAAACCATACATTCTTTTCCTTATTGGTCATCTTAGGTCTTTGACAGATACTGACGGTTCCAAAAGCTATGCAGTCTGCGCCAAGTGTACCCCTGCGCTTGCTTCCCCAGAACATATTTTAGAGTGGCTTGGGCTCTCTGGACAGGATCTTACAGAAAATCTATTGTTGGTTTGTGCAGTGGCGCACACAAAGGGGGAGGGTCCTGGGGGTACGGACCTCCCCACAAAGCCCTTTATTTTTTTTCCCGATTGATTATAATTCTAAGTATATAGTAGGTAAAATTTAACTAAGTATTTGTTAGTAATGATTGATTTTATTAATCAATGCTAATTATTTATTCAATAATTAGTTTTTTTACTGTGTTTTGTTCCCGAAAATCGACAAAATCAAAAGGAGCATAATACAAGAAAGGTGAACTTTCGACCCCGCCCCATTGAAAAATTCCTGTGTGCACTACTGTTGGTTTGGGATTTCCTTAGAGTATTTAAAGTCATAGACCCTCAGAGATCCAGCCATTTTTTAATCTCGGGGGACGTGCAACAACAGCAACAACACAATCACACTATAAGCCAAGATTCCTTTTTAGGTTCTCATACAAATTTGATTCGGATTCCATAAAAAACTTACACGATTCATAAAAATATTTTCAATGACTTAGTACGACTTAACGATCTAACACTTCAAAACAAAAAAAAGTGTGTGTTGCCTTCATAATATCCATAAATTTAAAATAACCATGGGCCATTGGTGTCGACTCATTTTATTAGTTTTGAGAAAATTTACACAACTTTTGACAGTTTGGATGATTTCTGCTTCAGTGTTTTCCTGCACAATTTATTTTTGTTAAATCATAAATTAAGATATCATAGTAATAAATATTGGGAGGCAATAACATTATTGATTCCCATTAATTTTTTAAATCCATCTCCTTCAACAGCATACCCATTGCGTACAAAGACAGACATCTATTACATAATAAAAGTAAAGAAAGAGCCAAGTTTTATCTCTTTCATGCTTGGTGGGGGGCTGCGGTAGCCTATTGGCCAAGGTATCGGATGGTGGCTGGCTTGTCACGAGTTCGAGCCCAGAACCACTAAAGATCCGACGTGTAGGGGTGCAATGCACGTTAAATCTGTCGAGAGCTCAAACATCCTCTCATTAGAGTGGTGTGGTAGTTAGGAGTGGGAGGTGCCAGCTCAGATGTCGTCCTCATCACTTGAACTTGGTTCAAAATGACGTGGTCCTTCGCCAAAAGGCCTTGTGTAGCTGAACAGTGCGACGCGCGTTAATATTCACACTCATTCAAGCTTGGTAGTACATATTTTGTACCCCTACTTCGTTTATTGCGTGGTGGCCCACAAAGCATAACACTTGTTTGAATGCCTCAGAAATTGATGCTAAATGGTACATTCTCTGAACATCCCAGAGGTCAACTCCTAGCAGTTACTCAAGTTTCCAACAGATGTCAAAAGCTCATTGAATGCAATGGGTTTATGCAGCAGTTCATTCTTTGATCAGCTGCGAGTCTGTTAAGTGGTATTTTTTTAAGTGACTGTATTGTGTATTTTTAAGTGTAAAGCTGAATTCACACCAAGGCTGTCAGCATCGAGCGTCTATCCAATCAGAGACTTTATCTCGCCCGAGATGAAGTCTCTGATTGGCTAGATGCTCAACACTCGACGTTGACAGCCTTGGTGTGAATTCAGCTTAAATGAAATTGATTCTTGTGATATTTGATACAAATCAGGTAAGTAAATATATTATGTAACTAAATAAATCAATAGTACAATAATTAGTACCTCACATGGGCATTGCTCGTATGAAAATACGAGAGTCCAAAAAATATACCACGATACAATTGAAGCCCCCCTTCTTTACAAATACAAAATGCATTCCGTTTATTTTTTCGCAATAACAGACATGTTTATTGTGCCAGATAGATTTGTTATAAGTTACATTTATTAAAAATAATTATAATATTTACTAAATAATAGTACATATACAAAATTACACAAATGTCCTGAATGAGTTACATATATACAGCTCGTGTTCAGAAAAAAATAAATACGACTAATACACTTATATATGTTGATTAAATAAAAACTAGGTAAAATAAAACATAGAATAGAATATTTAAAATTAAAACTAAAACAATTTGAGGTAAATTAGGACTAAACTTAAATTAAGCTTACAACATTAGATTAGGAAAAACTGAAAATGTATTAAGATATAAGATGAATAACAGCATAAGATGAAGAAATTTATGTATTTTCCAACTATAAAAGAATGAATGTGTTGTATCTGCAAATGTTTCCATTGTGCCTAGAAAAGAAAAATCATGTTTCCAGAACTGACATGCTGCTTGAAGCAAGATGGTACAAAATACATACCACTTATTTTTTAAGACTTTGGACACCCTTTACTTGAAAAAGTGTTTAATGTATTAATATGTATCAGGTTTGGCTCAATGATTATATAGTTTTGTGATGTCTATCTAAAATATTTGTAATTATTTCCCTGTAGTGCATTATTTTTGTGTCAAAAATTCAGCGCATGAAAGAGTTAAAGCACCACTTACTAAGGACGTTAATATTCACTCACCACTTATTGTGTCACGAGATAGCAATACTAATAAGCAGTAATTTTGGAATTATGTTTATTGCAATTATTATGCTTATTGCAAGTGTTTATAGTGAGAAGTAAACACAAATATTATCGAAAGCGATTTTATGAATATATAACTTCCTAAAGTTTGGTTCAATTAAACAATTAGACACTAATGTATAAAAAACACAAGTGAATTTTTTTACCTATGATCATATCCATAGTATTTTTACGCTCGAGAGAAAGCGTGTTACAGTTTACGACTCTTTGTTAGGCCGCTGTAAGAAAACATTAAATCAATCAAATTCAAGTTCTGAGTTGATGAACAGGCAACAATTCTTTTAAAGAAAGTTTCGATAGTTCTTTAATTGAGCAATTCGACATCTTTTTCGCAGTCCATATGTGTAAAAATCAGAAAATTTCTAAATAACTTATTTTATGCAGTATACCATTATAACCATTAAGAGCATGTTCATTAAATATTTTACTTAAAAGTTTAGACATCATGAACTGTCTTTCTATGCATTTCTCACAGATTGTTTCGTCGAAAATCTTGTTGCTGCTTAAAGCCTCATCGCAAGATTTTCATATCGGGGCCCGACTGCGCACGTCACAGGGATGCGGGCTAATTCCCTGAACCAGTGAGTTTGGGTGCACAAGTCATAGGGGTACTGCTATAACTCTCCTTGATTGAGTGCGATGTCTATGCCCTTTTTGCCCTGTACGAAGAGTTAATTTCTAACATTGCAGATAATCTATCAATTATTCCATAGGTTTGACAATAAATGATTCCTTTAAGAAATTTTTCATTGATTTTATGTAGATTGTGGGAGACTATAAATAAATACACAAATATGCCTGTACCACATTTGTCAGAATTGAAAGGGGAACTTCTCTTGCACTTATCTAATTAGTTTGGATCATGCATGTAAAATTTTGGAGTGGAATAGTGAGATAAGCATTATTGACTATCATCGTGAATTTTTGATAATTTTTCTTTTTTTATCTTTAACAATGTGCTATCTATGAGGTCTATCCTTTCGAACTCTGGTCTCTTTCCGTCCAGCCAAATTGGCACTTTGAGCTTGAATATTTCTACTATAAAAATAAACGTCACTACTAAACTATTAAATCGTATATAATCAGCGAGATAAAGATTTTCCATTGTTTTGTGAACATTACAGCCACGCTAGGGAGTTCCTGAATTATAGCTACTTAGCTACCGGAAGATATTAAAAGGATTTCTCTTTGGCGAGTTTCGGAGATTGCATCTCACAAGTAAGATAAGTACCCTTTAGCAATCAGCCTTGTCCACACATATATTGAGTAATCAGATATAACGTTAAATTAATCAAAGTTAATTATAGTTAAAATACCTATTGGTCATCATTTCGTGTCGGATTTAATGGCTTTTATACGTAGCTATTCTGTGCTCGGATTCCCCCGAGAACAAGATCTCCGCCTCAACCAATATGAGGAGAAGGTTCCACGATATTCCTAAAAAGCTAATCTTATTATTTAAGAAAATGTTTGTAACTTTTTAATTTAAATAAAAAAACATACGATTTCTGATTAAAATATCCTTCGATCAATGATATATACATACAAATAATTTTTTCTAGAATGTTCTCCATTGTTGACTTTTAACTCCGTATATAGTTGTTTTTATTCCAAAGTTTGTCATCTGCATAAGCATTTCCTGTGTGCAAATGAGAATAGGAGGAGGCCTGGTGAACCATACTTCAGACAATTTATCAAATCGGAGCAAATTTTTAGAAGAGGCAACAATGGGTTACTGTATTACCCTAACACTTTCTTTTTTTCGATCGGCCCAAATTTGAAAGTAAAATGGAGAAGAAATTAGAGACCTCCTTTGAATTTCTTATTGTTTTGTCACGAGTGCGCGGTGGTGACGATGAAGACCTTGAATTCCAATCGTGCTCTGATAGATGATCGCGGAGTGGCAAGGTTAAGGTAAAAAATAGAGCACGACGCTTTGTCTTATGAGATGAGCGCACTCTTTGCATTCAGAACACTCCTTCCTTCACTTGGACAAAAAAAGTGGCCCCGATGCGGAAAAAAGGTTGTCCAATAAGGCGCGCTTCCTGCCGTTTTTGTCCTTGGAAAAGACTGTTTTGGTGGAGATAACAAATGTCACCGGTCAGAAAATAATTTCAAAAACTGTAGTTTTCGTATTTAGTGAAGTTGTCGCGATCCTTCGATCGCGGGTGTGAGAGGGCTCGAGTAAGAAACAGACATTATTTAAAGTTAACCCCTTTTATTTAGCCTGGAACACTTATGAGAATGCACTCTCTCTGCTAACTAAACCCGAGGAGCAATCGAACTTAATAATCTTATCAGATAAATATAAACACTTATCTCATCTATTATCTTGAACGCTCTTGCTGCTACGAACTTGCTTAATCGTCAGCCGTAAAGTAGACAACTTCCACCTATCTCTGAATCCTTCCCTTTGGAATTAATATTACGAAGTGTGAAAACCGATAGCTCACTCTATGCCAGGGATGATAAACCAGTGGCACGCGTACCATCCATGGCACGTGAGACAATATTTTGGGCACGCTAGCGATCAAAATGGTTTGCATTTTATTTCAAAATAACAAAGTTCACTACGAAACTTACGAACAAATGCGAGTGATCGGTCCCGGGGGCGGCGGTGAGCACTCTGGTTTGTTATATTATATATATATATATATATATATATTGTCTTTCCTTAGTTAAGTCGTTGACTACATATGATGCAAAACTTGTCTACTCATAGCATAGTCAATTTCGTTGATAAAACTATATTTTAAGTTTATTTGTGTTATATTTACGATTTTTAACTGATTTAAAATGGCTATTTCAGCAAAAGAACAAAAAAATGCAAGATAGTAAGAGTTGTGACGAATCTATACGGAACTTTATCACTAACCTTCTGAACCGACCTTTTTAGGGAAATTTAATTCCCTACCTATTTCCAATCAACTCCAAAAAGCGGACAGGATTCCTTATTATGCAGATTAGATTCAGTATTTAAGTCAAACGAAATAGTAAAGTTAGAACAGTAGGAGATAGACATTGTGACATAGAGTTATGGTAATTTTGAATTGGAATATTATTGATAATTTAATCTCTAGAAGAATTGAGACTACGAGTGGTAAATATAAAATTATATTTAAAGTCTCATTAAAGTTTTAAGAGTGAGATTAAAGTTAAATGTTCATTAAGAACATTATTGAATATAATTCTGGGATCTCTTATCGTGGTAATTTCTGCGTGATCGTTATTTAATGAATTGATTAATTAGATTATTAATTAATTGAGTTAATTTAAAGATTATTATAATTAAAACCTCACAATATTCGTCTTGTCGTTGTTAATAAGTCTTTGATTCTATTTGGGAAAGATATCTAAATAAAGAAAGTTATTTATAAAAATGGCTACTGGTTCATTTACGTCTCCTAATTATCCTAGTTCTCAAAGTGAGGTCCTTAGGGATCATTACAATGGCGCCCAACGTATAAATCCCGAGAATAGAGTCGGATCCAGTTTTAGAATCATTCCGGAACAATATTTTTCGGGAATTGAGAACATAGATGATTTTTTGGAGAATATTGATCATAATCTCGCGTATTATGAGATACCTGCACAACTGGCATATGCTTACTTGAAAGGTCATCTCAAAGGTCGAGCACTCGACTGGTTCGAAATTCTAGGTTATAGAGTCATTGAAGATAAGACAACAGACTACGCGCACTTAAAACGGGCATTGTCAGAACAATTTCCTGTGGTCAGAAACAGGTCAGAACTAGAAACGCGATTTTATTCCTCATCACAAAGACGCGATCAACAACCTTCGGACTTTATTTATGAATTGTTGAAAATTCATAAAATACTTAAACTAGAAATGTCGGAGGAAAAATTAATAGATCACGTCATCAGTCGATTAGAACCCCAAATTTTGGATTATGTCGAAGTTAGACATCCACGAAATACTGCCAATCTCCTACAAATCGTTGATAAATACGAAGAACGTTTTATGCATAGGCAAATCAGAGGTTCGAGTGAGGGATTTAGAAGTTCAGGCCCTCATGAAAACAATCGTTTTAATACCCGGCATAGACAGGAAAATTGGAGGGAAAACAGAAATAATGAGAGATACGCCAATAATAGCCGACCACAAAGAGAATTTAATCGGTTCGAAAACCAAGGTTTCACAAATAATCGCAGATTCGAGGGTAGACGCCAAAGTGGACAATCGGATCAACCATTCCACAGTCAAGGCGGTCGACAAAGTGGGTCGAGAAATAGTTCATTTCGAGGTCAAAATGAACGAAGTAGAAATTTAAACTTTTAAGCGATCGATGTGAATATGGAGGTAATCGATCGCGAGGTACGGAAAATCCTCCAGTTTGGTATCATCGGCCTATCAGAGTATCCTCTATAAGAATGACCCCAGTCGAATTACCGTATGTCCCTATTCTATTAAATGAAACCTTTATTACCGCATTATGGGACACAGGAGCAGAGAAATCTTTTATTTCGGAGGAGGTATACCGCAATTATTTTTCATACCGACCTCGTCAAAAGACGAAAGACCGAGTCGTGACAGCACAAGGAGCCCCGTGCAGTCATTTGGGTAGAGTCGAATTACAAATTAGAATCAGGGAATTTCAGAAACCCTGGGAATTCCATATACTTGATAACATGCAGTATCAGTGCATTCTAGGGATTGATTTTATGAAGGCGTCGCGATTAACATTAAATTTTGATCAGAAATCCTTAATCATTCCCGATCATCTGATCAAACAAACGCCTAAAGAGCCGAAACTCGTTGATATTGATCTCACAGAATCGAAACTTGATGACGAGCAACAGAGGCAATTAAAAGCCTTATTTAATAATTTTAAAGGGTTATTTTCCGATCAACCGGGATTAACGCATGTTGTATATCATGAGATAGATACTGGAGATAAAGGACCGGTAGTGTCGAGACCATACAAGTACGACCGGGTCAAACAAGGCATCATCGATTATCACATAGATAAAATGTTACGAGATGGTACAATTTGTCCTATTAATTCGCCCTATGCATCTCCAGTTGTATTAACTCGAAAGAACAATGACCTTCCTCCAGATTCTCCCGAGGCATATCGTTTCGCGATCGATTATCGGAAACTAAATGCAATTACCAAATATCCTCTATATCCATTACCGGTTATTGATGACTTACTCACCAATATACCTCACACCAACGTTATGTCCACTCTAGATCTCAGAAGTGGCTATTTTCAGTTGGCGATTAGTCCAAAGGACATAAAAAAACCGCGTTTATCACTCGCAATGGCACTTTTGCATTCCTACGCATGCCTTTTGGTCTTTCTGGGGCGGCGCCTAATTTCCAAAGGGCTATCGATATAATCCTCCAACCTGTTATTGGGCGTTTCGTGTCCGTTTATATGGATGATGTTATTATTACATCTCCATCGTTCAAAGACCATCTAGATCATTTAACTCAGGTTTTTACCTTATTACGAGACGCAGGGCTAACATTAAATAAAGAAAAATGTCACTTCGCTCGTGACAAACTCAAATATTTAGGCCTGATTATTAGTAAAGAAGGAATCGAAACTGACAATAAGAAAATTCGGGCAATTACGGAAATGAAACCTCCCAAAAATAATAGAGAAGTGTCAAAATTTTTAGGGATGACGGGTTGGTACCAAAAATTTATTCCGCGATACGCAGATATATGCGAACCATTGTACCAATTAAAGAAAAAGGGGGCGAAGTTTAACTGGTCGGGAGAAGCACAGGATTCTTTTGATCAGATCAAACGCACACTAACGGAGGCACCAATTTTGCAATTACCAAATTTTTCTGAACAGTTCAAATTATTCACTGATGCAAGTGGGGTCGGAATTGGTGCTGTGCTTCAGCAAAATCAAAAACCTATTGCTTTCGCGTCTCGAACCCTTAATAAAGCAGAACGTAATTATACGGTTACCGAAAGAGAATGTTTGGCGGTAATTTGGGCTCTAAATAAGTTTAAAACTTATTTTGGACCCCTACCTGTGAAAGAGATTACAGATCACGCAGCGTTAACGAAGTTAACCAATGGTAAGAATTTATCAAGTAGGATGATCCGATGGGCATTGAAATTGTCAGAGTTTAACATAGAATGGGAGCACAGACCTGGTGTTCAAAACGTGGTCGCAGACCTTTTATCAAGAAATCCAGTAGACAGTGTCGAGGGATCGCAAATTTCGTGCGCAGCTCTTAGAGCCCTCGCAATAAATTCCCGTGAACAATTCATTAAGGAACAGAGGGAAGATCCTGAATTAGGACATATTTATCGATACTTAGAAAACCCTGATGACGGTTCTGTTAATGCGACGATATGCGAGAGTTGGTCCCAGGACTTCAAGTTAATAAATGGTCTCCTCTTTTACGCGAAGTATTTTTCTAATCTAGGAGAACTAAGAGTTTATATTCCTGGTTCTCTTCGAAAAGATGTAATGAAAGAATTTCATGATCTGCCATTAGCAGGACATCTCGGAAAGAGGAAGACATATCTTAAACTTCGTGACACGTGCTATTTTCCATTTATGAGAAAATATATATTTGAATATGTTTCAACCTGTGACCGGTGTCAAAAGTTTAATTATAAAAATTCGCTACCAGCTGGTCGTTTAATGCCTATAGTTTCGAAATATCCAAATGAAATTGTAACGCTAGACTTAGTAGGCCCCTACCCCGCATCCCGACCCGAGAGATATAAATTCATATTAGTTATAACTGACCACTTCACTAAGTGGTGTGAGCTGATTCCTCTTCGTAAAGCTTCAGCCCAGACAATAGCTAATGCCTTTTTTAATAACTATATAGCGCGTTACGGAGCTCCGATTTCTTTGATAAGTGATAACGGCCCCCAATTTATTTCTGACGTGTTTGAACATCTCAGTCACAGGTTGGACATCAAACATATGAAAACGGTAACGTACAGACCACAGTCTAATCTCACGGAGAGAGTGAATAGAAATTTAGTTCAAATGATAACTTCTTTTGTTGAAGAAAATCATGAAAACTGGGACCAATTTCTACACGAGTTCGCTTTCGCATTGCGCACGGCAGTAAATGAGACGACAAATAAAACTCCGGCTGAGTTGTTTTTAGGAAGGAAAATCATAACTCCGTTTAGCAAGCTCATAAATGTTAAGGAGGATGCGAAATATGTTGGCAATAACATCGAAAGATTATTCGATGAGGCAAGACGAAATATGCAAAAACAGCATAAATATTGGGAAAAACATTACAATCTCAGAAGGAGGGATGTTCACATCAAAGTGAACGATTTGGTTTTACTTCAAACACATTTCTTAAGTGCTGCGGGTAAGAAACAAGTGGGAAAATTTATGCCTAAGTTTGAAGGTCCCTATAAGGTTTTAGAAATAAAAGGAAATAATTTAGTTATTTGGAAAAACGGAAGAAATATAACTGTTGATGTTGGTCGGGTTCGAGTGTGCCGACCTCGTCGGTCGGACGCGATTGGTTCGGATAGTCAGATAGAAACTCTATATGACGAACAAGAAGTTAGTCATGGGTCAAATAGATCACATCAAGGACAGTTTAAAGAGCATAAGAAAACCTCTAGTCAGGAAAGTGAGGGATGTAGATCACGGCAGAGTAACACCACACGGGAGATCCCCAGAAATAAACGTAAAATTAATAGTACTACGTCGAAGGACCCAACTATAAAAAGATCAAAGATATGTAGGAAAAGATCACGACAAGGATCTGATCATCAGGACCGGAAAAGACACGCTCCTGAACAAAGGCAAGGAGTCAAGAGATCGATCCCTTCCTCGATCTCGTCCAGAAATTTCAAAATTAAGAGACCTAATACCTCTTCACCAGGGAATACAGTCCATTGCAGGTCCATCAAAGTTGCCTGATCGCAGGAATGCTACGACTACAAGTGGATCCCGAATGGAAGTTAGTGGACGTGATAACCAGACCCGTCAAACCAGAGCGACAACGAGAAGACACAACGAACAAGCGGAGAAAACAATCCGGTCGAATCAAACCAATACAAGAAGACCTTGCCCATACAATCTACGGAACCGTATACAAGAAAAAGACAGAATCCATGAGAACCTCAACAACATCGAAATCAACGGCATACCTGGCAGCATATTCCGCAGAAGAAGCCTCAGTATGGAAGCGATGAATGGAGATCCAGTGCATAGGATTTAACAGACAAAATCCAGGTTGTATTGTTTCATTATCTTCGCGGTACGAACAAATGAAGAATTATTGCAATTAAAGCAAGTCACAGGCGGACTCTAAAATTAAGAAGACTGGCAAAAGTGAACACTGCATTGTGTGTGTTTTTTTCTATAACAGAAAAAACGACTTTTTGTGTTACTTTTTGTATTTTGGAGAAAACATCTGTAAATTTTGCATTTGTTTACTTCGATGTATGACTTCGCTAAGATGCGACAATTCATTTGGTTGTTTGTGTTATTTATTTATTACAAAATGATTATTATTATATGCTATGTATGTTTCTATGTATGTTTTGTTTCACATCTGGTGCCTTATTGCGCGGCGAAGTTAGATAGGATTAACCATTAACACTAACTAGCGCATCAAGTTTTTCGAATGAGAAGGCAAAGGGAACCAGATATTTATTGTATGAAATTCATGTAACAAATGTATAACTTCATGTATACTTTTACCTACTTCTCAAATGGATATCAATCTTTCAGGGTAGCTGACCCTGAAGTCTTCAATGTTCCAGTGCCACAGAAGATTGTATTGTAATTTTTTGTATAATATTTAAGTCATACTCTATGGGGCTGGTTTTTTGCCACCACTAGGGTGGTTTTTCCCACGCCCCCTTGCCGAATGGATAGAGTGCAGGGATTAATTTAAACTTGTAAAATATTATGAGGTTTGTCAATTAATTCTAAATCGTAATTTTATCCTTTTTCATTACGGAAGATGTTTCAATAATATACAGTTAGAAATTAATATCGTCGGTACTGTAAGACAAAGATAAGATTTACGTAATTTATTTTCAGGACATTTGAGTCCTTCGAATAAATCCCGTTTTCTTTTTGGAGGGGGTTGTGACGAATCTATACGGAACTTTATCACTAACCTTCTGAACCGACCTTTTTAGGGAAATTTAATTCCCTACCTATTTCCAATCAACTCCAAAAAGCGGACAGGATTCCTTATTATGCAGATTAGATTCAGTATTTAAGTCAAACGAAATAGTAAAGTTAGAACAGTAGGAGATAGACATTGTGACATAGAGTTATGGTAATTTTGAATTGGAATATTATTGATAATTTAATCTCTAGAAGAATTGAGACTACGAGTGGTAAATATAAAATTATATTTAAAGTCTCATTAAAGTTTTAAGAGTGAGATTAAAGTTAAATGTTCATTAAGAACATTATTGAATATAATTCTGGGATCTCTTATCGTGGTAATTTCTGCGTGATCGTTATTTAATGAATTGATTAATTAGAATTGATTAATTAATTATTAATTAATTGAGTTAATTTAAAGATTATTATAATTAAAGCCTCACAATATTCGTCTTGTCGTTGTTAATAAGTCTTTGATTCTATTTGGGAAAGATATCTAAATAAAGAAAGTTATTTATAAAAATGGCTACTGGTTCATTTACGTCTCCTAATTATCCTAGTTCTCAAAGTGAGGTCCTTAGGGATCATTACAGAGTAACAAAGAATTTCAAACTTGGTGAATCTAAAAATATGGCATTATTAGTGAAGGCGACAAAGTGGTGTGTGTTTTATGTTCTGAAACAGTGATATGCAGAACATGTGAGGTACCAGTCCTTGGGTGTCCCATTTCTACATTACCTACGCGACCTGCATCTGTAGGAAAGAACGAAGAATTACGCAAATCTGTCATCTTAATATTTGTTTATTAAGATCTTAACTTAATCACTGTTTAAAATAATAATAATCCAATTAAGCAAACCTGGAGTGAGAAGACACAATTTTTATTATCAAATAATCACGTTATATTGACCACTATATCTAACTTTACCGATCACCTCTTATCTCATTAATACACGCAGTTTACTTATATCTTACTTTAAGTCGCTTACTGCTATATCCTAGATAACAGCTATTCTCTTGGTCTTAACTGACGTGACTTTACTCCTTGTGGAATGGCATCGACCTTTAGCTTGAATACGCAGGTACGGGTGGGTTAATTCTTGAACTTGAAATTTCCTTTAACTTAATCGCTTCTAATCATAAACATAGACCTCATATAGCAACTTCAAATAAACACCTCGCAAACGCTAAACTTCTATTATACATAAGATTCCTAATTTACATTCTCACGTTCTTCTCGAGTTGGTTGGAAAGAATTGCGGCTCGACGGCTATTTAGAGTACCCCCATGCCGCAAAGGCACTATACATTTATAAACATCCATGTCTCCTCCGGGATTCGAACCCAGTCCCTACGGCACCGCAGTCAGCGTCGCTAACCACTATACCGGTTGGGCGACGTAAAACGACATTCTGAAACAAATCACAAATCCTATTGTCAAAAAAGTGAACCACATCAAAAGTAATTAATCACTTAGAAATCATTTGGCAGACGACCCCAATTCCGCTGGCATTTTATTAAAAGTAATATCTTACAATATCTAAATATAAGTTACTTGTCATCCACAATCTGCAACAACAGAAGTCACACTAGTCTTACTTTAATTTGATTTTCACGTATAACTAAAACATTTACAACTATACAGTGCAAAAAGTATTTTTTCGTAGTAAATAAAGAGTTTTGAGTTGTCAGTATTTAGTATTGTGTTCCAATAATCATAAGTCAAAATTATTCGACGGCACGTCTATACCTCATTAAACACTTCTTAAGAAAAAATGGCGCTTTGATCCATAAAGATTCGCCACCCCTGCTGTATAATTTCCGCTAAGGATTAATTTTCACCCATCATGCTAACTACTCCATGACTAGCAGTTAAATAGAAGTTTGCATGTATATAAAATCAAGTCCTCTCCCCGGAAACTGGTTTTCAATTAAAATTCCAGTTAAAAAGAGTATTATCCCCAAGAGGATTAGAAGAAGCCCGAATAGAGCTCATTACTAAGTGTTTTTAAGATTTACTTCAAACATAATTTTTAATATCTTAATAGTTGTTAACATATTGATGTTTATATTTGAGCGAAATCTTGTGGCCGAGGTAAGTTAGGGGTCATGAATACCAACTCGTGACCAGAGTGTCGCGGGTTCGAGTCCTGGTGCAACTGAAGGCTCACCCTGTAGAGGAGGTAAATGTACGATAAATCTATTGAGGCTAAATGTCCTTCCCTTTGGTGTCATGTAGAAGTTAGGACAGGGTGTGTTGCTAGCTCAGGTGTCGTCTCGTCTCTAGACCTTGGTTCAAAATTATGAGGTAGCCGCGGTAGACGAGTGGTATAGGTATCGGACCGCGGCTTGTCTTGTCACGAGTTCGAGCCCAGTACCACTAAAGTCCCGCCGTGTAGGGCAGCGATGCACGTTAAATCTGTCGAGAGCTAAAACGTCCTCCCGTTGGTGTGTTGTGGTAGTTAGGAGAGGGTGTGCCAGCTCAGGTGTCGTCCACGTCACTTGACCATGGTTCCAAATGACGTGGTCCGTCGCCAAAAGTCCTCGTGTAGCTGAACAGTCAATCAATCAATCAAAATTATGAGGTCCATCGACAATAGCCTTCGACAGATATTATACAGCGATGTTAATAATCACTCACTCATTTAAGCGAAATCTCTCTGATTAAGTTACGAGTATCTTAGTTTTGATAAAGCTAAATTGTGAGAGCTGTTTTTTTTTTAAAGTCCTGTCTTGAACTTTTCAAAACAATGTATGTTAATTTTACAAATAATATTTTGTTTTATATGTATTAAAAATTATTTTTTGATTTAAAAGTATTTTACTTTAAACTCAATTCAAGTGATCTAATCCGTATTTTCTTTTCTAAATTGGATATCGAAGAAAACTTTAGAGAAAAAACGATCTATCTATCTAGAGTTCGTGATGCCGTTCTCTTCAGTTTTTATCTATTTGCATAAACTTCAGAAATAAATATAGAATTCTTGAAAGAAATAGAATGGCTAGAACAGAATAAAACTATTAAAAAATTATGATAAAAACAAGAATAAAAATTGTAAGCTTATTCTTATTAAAAGTTTGGTTTCATATTATTATGTTTTTAAAGAATTTTCTTTGTTTACACAATGATAGATTTCACTTTTAGAAGTCTTCACACACATGCATTTCACTTCCAGATAACTTTTTCATAGTTTTTGACAGATTTTGAAATGAAGGCATTTGCACACACATGTTGAAAGTTTTCAAGCTCTCTCTCTCTCTCTTCTCTCTCTGCCTTCTTCTATCCGACATAATATCCCCTAACCACGACGAATACGTCTCATTATTCTGAGCCCTTATCAGACGACCAGGTCAAACACCTGAGATAGCTCCCCTCACTTCATATACAAGATACTGCGGCCGAAGCAGCCACATGGTCATGGTCGCGAACTCACGACCGCTGTTCTTTAGTTGTGGGTTCAAACCCAGATATGACGGTAGACTCACCTTGTAGAAAGTCTGATGCATGCTGAATGTGCCGAGGCTCAAACGTCCACACATTGGCATGGTGTGGAAACTCAGAAAGGAAGGTGGCAGTTCAGGTGTCGTCTTCGTCACTTTATCTTATTTCAAAATTAAGAGGTCCGTCACTAACAGCCCTCGTGTTTCTCTAAAATGCGACTTTAATAAAAATAAAATCAAAACCGATTATCACTTTATTCAGAATAGCCTACTCTATAGAATAATTTTTCCTCATAAAAAATAGTTTATCTATAGCTATCTGTAAGATTTTTTAATTCTTCATTTATAAATAATGGGGGAGAGGGCGGCGAAATAGTTCTACACTCAAAAAGCCACTGTAACGCCGGGCTATAGAGAGATAAAAGCAACGTGTCTGACAAAGGAAAGCTGTGGAAGTTTCAAAAAAGGGAATTGTAATGACGTTAATATAGAAATCATGCACACACAACAAGAAGTGCTGACAGCTAGAGGTGGGGAATTTCCATGACAATATGTTATACATTCAAAAATGTTCGTGCAACGCAGGTGGTAAATGAAGGGGAAAGAAACCTTTCTGACAGTGAAAAGAAGTGAAAAAATTTCGAAAAAAAGAATTTTAATGACATCATTGTAGCAATCACTCACATCGTACACGCACACCCCCGCACAAAAGTGCTGCCGTCTTGAAGCAAAGAGGAAATTAAGTTACACACTCGGTAAAAGCCCAGGCTTAAGCGGAGGGGAAAGAAACAAAAAAGTCAAAGTATAGTTTCGAAAAAGAATAATGGAAGGGTTGATTTTGTGAAGGGAAGGGAAAATTTATAAAATTAGAGAAAGCCCGTGCAACGCCAGGCCATGCAGCTAGTAAAAAATAATTTATTGAATTATTAAAAAAAAATATTTTTTTATTTTATGTTTTTGCTCTTTTGCATGTTATGTTGTTTTTATTATTCAAATTTTTGCGTGATCCAATTATATATTTTTTAAAAAATACTAACTCTAAAATTTCTATTATTAATTAAATACAAAACGTTTCTTGCTTTTATTAGTATTTTTATGTACTAAATAAGAAATTTTCATAAAAGAGGAGCACTGAATCAAAAATTTTGTAGTTACTTATGCCACCTGATCGAAAGTAACATCAGATCAAGGCTGACGAAATTCATCGCGGCAAGGGGCTAGATGTACGCCTGTCGTACTAGATATTATATAGCCGTAGCTATGAGCACCTTACAGGTGACAGTGTAATTTGGCTCGGTTCCGCCCCAATCTTAAGGGAGAATAACCTGGGGGTGGTCAGGGGCTCCACCTCTTTTCCCTACCACCAACCTAACGAGAAGCAGTTTGACGGCTATTTAGAGTTCCCCATGCTGCAAAGGCACTATCCATTTACAAATATCCAAGAAATTTTAGGAACTTGAACCCAGAGCCAACGGCACAGAAGTTATCGTCACTAATTACTAAACTGGATGGGCGGATAACGAATCATTAATTGTTACCCAGGGGAAACTTTTTTTATTAAAAATGCATGAAATGTTTCATACTCTGTTATTTTTTTATTTATAATTACATCTCAATGAATGTAATCATTATTATGAGATAAATTTATAAGAAGTATTTTGAAATATCTTTCATCCCTTCGGTGGGTCTATAAATGAGTTCCAAGCTTGCTTGTGAACTGAACGTTGGGGGTTTCACGTCAAGCTGACCACTTGACCAAAACATCTGCACATGCACTCCAGAGCTTAAGCTTACGAAAACTGAGATAGGCATGGTAGACCTTGGCCCTCATGGGCTGTTGTGCCACTAAATGCAGTTCAGTATTTTAAAGTGCAAGACTTCATTTAAATAGAATTTTATACAATTTTGTCTTTTTATATTTTAATTGAATTTTCTTTCCTTTCTAGGCTACTGTTGAAGCATCTACTGTAACTGTGGACTATTAGAAGTGTACTATAAGCTTATTACGGGATAATAGCCTTTGCTGTTCCATATCCCAGAAAAGAAAGCTGTAACTGTAACTTGTTACTATATGTAGATTTTTGCGCATTTATTATTTTTCTGACTTTAGAAGCTGCACAATACGTCTTAAAAAACTAAAAGATTCCGAACTTTACAATTTGTAGCAAGTTGACCAAAAAAATCTTTACAAACTTTGAATTTAGATTGTATATATAAACTAATCAGAAAAAAATGACAATTACTTTTGCAAAAAGAGGCCCAGTTGTCTCGTGGATTATCCCCCATGTTTCAAAATTTCTTGTTCATACAAATCACGTACTAGTATTGATGAAGGATGGTAATACTTAAAACAATGTGTTTGTCAAGCCACCCGAAGGACATCTCAGCACTTGGAAGGGAAAATAATGCAGGGTTACACGAATAATGGAGAATAATTTCCGAAAAACATGAACACGCCTACTTATGCAATGTGTTTATCAATGCTTTTTCAGATGAGTCTTTTACTGACTCTGAAACAAAAAAGGCTGTAAATATATATATTCATTACTATTCTTTTATCTTCCTTTAAATTTAATTCTTATTCAATTCCTACTATATTAGGTCTCTCTCACCCTATATATATATACATATATCTTGTTCACAAATTTTCAATCGTTAATAAAATACTTTCCACACATTCATCCATTCAAGTTCAAATATATTTTTTTAAGCTTGTTGTGGATGACACTTCATGTAAACACAGTTTTTTTTCAAATATCACTTCATTAATTAAATAACAAAAATAATAGTTCAACAGCATATATATAGAAAGGAAAGTCTTTCGTTGTATTCCTGTAGCTCAACGGATAGCGCGTTGGGTTTCTGATCCAAAGATCTTGGGTTCCAATCTCACCTGAGATGAGAGTGGGATTCCTTTTTTTAACTATACTATTTTATTAGAATAATTACCGTAAAATTCGGCGTATAACGCGCACTTTTAACACAGAAGAATAAGATCGAAATTTCTGGGAGTGCAAATTATATGGCGGGTATAAAAATGAGAGCTTGAAAAATATGAAAAAAAAGATGAGAGCATAAAAAAATTAGACTTCTACATATACAGAAATACTGTTTATTTAAAAGAATTGACTTATCTTGTGAGCTAAAAAAGAGTTGTCTTTCTAGAAGAAAACTATTTTCTCAAAAGTCTGAGATAATACCTCCAATAAGAGCAATGTATATTAATATACCAGATTTCTTCGTAAAAAAGGGGGTACGCGTTATAAGACGAATATACCTAAAAATTAAAAAAATTATGCTTGAAAGTATAGGTGCGCGTTATACGCCGGTTTTTATGGTAAACTTAATGAATGAATAAATAGTAACAAATAAAAAAAAATAGTCCAACACCCTATATAGAAAGGAAAATGAAAAATTGCAAGGAAAAACACACTTTTTATTTTGTTACTTTATAGTGTGATTCTGTCATATGTATATACATATTTATTTTTATTATAACTATTGAAATTTAGGTAACTAAAATAAAATTTTTCTTTTCTTAACCTAAGTAGGAATTTACTTAATTTTTTTTATATTACTTATTTTTAATTTTAACACACAAAGAAAAAATATTGGGGTTTAAGATATAGAAGTTCAAGATAATTTTCTGTTTTGCGGCATAGGTCACTCAATTTTCGATTCACAATATTCAAGATTTATTTATTCGAAATTTACACAGACTTCTCCCTGGATACTTTTTTTCTCTTCATGTATTTTTCAGTAATTTTTTTTTCTGAGAAACTGTATTTTTAAGAAAGACGAGGGTTGTCTTATTAAAAAACAGTTTTTCAGAAATCTATTACATTTAGGGTTGAGACATCCTAAAAATGATCAAAGACTTCCCACTGCAAACTTTTGATTCAAGACGACGATTATTATTCGTAGAAATAGTATTTTTTGTTGCAGTAGTGATATTATATTATCTTCCGCATTTTCTTTTCAAACAAATTCTTTAACTAATGTATGAAGGAAATGTCAAAAAAATGTTATAAAGAATAGAATCCCCTTTCACCACGTGTATTAAATTGATTGGAATGAGTGTATTATTTGTATTAAACTGAATGAATAGTCTGAGGATATAGATTTGCGAATGTCAAGTTTTAATGAGAAAAAAATTAAAAGTTCTGTGTGTGAAATGTTCTTGGGCCAGCGTTTCTCAAACGTTAGGTCAAGCTCCCATTTGGGGGGCAAGATATCCCTATGTTGGGGGCGGGAGGATATTGAAAAGCCGAAAAGAAAAGATTTAAAATAAGTACTAATTTATTGAAAGGAAGCAATTAAAATACATTTTGACATAATAAAAATGAAATACATATTTACTCACTGATTAAAGATATTTATAAATGTATCAGTACTGCATAATGTTTTTGATAGTTACTTTATCAATACATTAAAACCAAGCTGAATAATTAGTAGTGCCTTCCTTGAACTTGTCATATACAAAATTTAATATCTTGATTAATTTCATGGTTTATAATTTTCTTCGTATTGTGTAGCTTTAGCGTCGAAGTACATTGTTATTGCATTCAAAACATTGTTATTGTAGAAGGAGGGCGCGATGAAAATTATGATTGAAAATTGGGTCGAAAACATTAACAATTTAAGAATCCCTGACTTGGGCCATTATAGTCCTAGTAATAGAAATTCTGCAATGATTTTAGGATTGACCTTTATTAATTAATATCTTTAAATATTAGATTTATAGTCAGTAGAGCCCAAAGCACAATTCTACAATGACATTAATCTGGCAAATAGTAATTAAATTTTACATGAAACTACTGTATGGAATGCATTAAAAAAACTTTAAGTTATTTCAGAAATTTTTCGTCCTCCCTATAGAATATCTCATAAGCTTTTGTTTGGTTTTAAGATTGTGGCGACGCGGACGGTAGCCTAGTGTTCACACCCCACTTGTGGTGTGGTATTCTTATGATGAGTTGCAGCAGGGATGTTTTAAGGCATGCTCTAAGCCCTAATATCGGTAGGGGACCTCATTCACTTTTCTCTCATCCACCCTCAGTAAGAACATGATACTGATGCGACGCTCTTTTAAACTTACTAAATCTGTTAAATCTTTGAACCCAGATTCCTAATTTCACATCGCATCATGACAATTAATTAAGTTAACTAATTCTAAAATTAAAACACTCATCTCACAATAAATTATACACTGATCGTATAGTTTTAAAACAATTATTAAATTTATTTAAGTATCTGTAAATTTACTTCACTACAAGATTAAAATTTAACTTAGCTTGAGAGAGGGATGAAGTGGGGTAGGAGAATGTACATGGTTGATGCCCGGAGTCCCCGCGGAGGTTTAGATTCTCAAGGTCTGGGATCGGCTCAGTCTGTATCGCTCTGTGTCTCAAAATCGGGGGTGCGTCCCGTTTTATTTTACGACTTTTTACACAAAAATCCTAGAGCGGACTCTTTGTCTTGTCCACTTAATTTTCTCTCATTGGTCCAGAGACCAGCGCAGAGTTACAACATAGGGTTCATTGCACATTCGGAAGCGCGGGAAATTTGTTGACGCACCCCGCAATTTATGGGTCTAGTGACCCCCCAGGCGCGGGAACTTTTGTAACTCCCTTGTCGAAGGAATTCTACCCTCTAGTGAGAATTCAAAAAAAAACTGACTTTGAAATTTTGAGGTCTGGCCTCCCATCAATACTAATAATTTTAATCATCGAATGTTATTCACAGATACATTTTCTGAAAACTTGGAGTTTCGAGTTACACTGCTGGGGCTACACAAAATGCAACATCATGAAGTAGGCATGCAAACCATGTGAAATTTACGTTACGCGTTGTAGGCGATGAAATATACAAAGCATTAGCATTATATCGAATACGCACATCACGGGCGATCGTAGCACTACCCGAAAACGCTATATAAGGGGAGAACAGATTGGTGATTTGAAGTGCGGTAATTGTATTTTCGTGAAAGCGGTGGGTTTTTTTGAGTAAACTGTTTACCTATGCCTCTTGGAAGACTTCAAGCGTCTTTTGGTGAAGTTTCTAAATTCGACCGAGGAAGAATAGTACACTATAGGAATTGCGGATTATCCTTCAGAGAAATCGGTCAACGTGTTGGACGAAACGAAGCAAATGTGATGCGGATCTGTCATTGCTGGATTCAGGAGGAAACGATGGACCGACGGGGTTGATCGCACCCACCTCGTTGCACTACTGTCCGTGATGACAGGTGGATTGGGCGCAGGACAGTAATGGATCGCGCAGCCACATCACGAACCATAGCAAAACAGTTTCAGTCTGTTACACATCATTCGGAGTCCGCTCGTACTATTCGACATCGACGTCGTGGAATGTCCACAAGGCGTCCATTGCTTTGTTTACAATTGATTAGAAACCATAGGCGTTTGCTCCGCTAATGGTGCGATGAACGGGGGACATGGACAACGGAATGAAATGGCATTGTGTTTACTGACAAATCCCGCTTTTGCCTGCAATATGACGATGGTCGGGTACGAGTTTTAAAACACCGTGGTGCGAGGCTGCTGAACTGATGCGTTATGCATCGCCACAATGGTCCTGCACTCGGTATCATGGTTTGGGATGGTATTGGATTTTTCACTGTCTCACCCATCTAGTAAGCATTGCCAGTACACTGAACTGCCAGCGCTACATCTCTGAGGTGTTAGAGCCCAGGATCCTCCCATACATTCAGCACTTGCCATCAGTCATATTTCAACAGGATAATGCGCGTACCCCACGTGGCACGTAATTTTCAAAGGTTCTTCTTTATTTGTCAGATTGAATTGCTTCCTTGGCCTGTTTGTTCTCCCGATCTATCACAAATCGAAAATGCGTGGCCCATGCTTGCACAACGACTGGCCAGGGATACATCACCCGCTTCTACCCCAGATCAACTTTGACAATATGTGGAAGCAGCATGGACTTCTGTACCCCAAGGATACATCCAAAGCCTCTTTGATTTTATGCCGAGGTATGTGGCAGCGGTTATAGCCAACAATGGCGATTACACTAACTACTGATTCTGTTATCCTCCACACATCACAAGGAGGCTGTAATTTTAATCGTTTGATCTTCGTACAACATGTTACCTGGCAAATAAATTTCGCTGGATAATTTTGCCTGTAGCTGTATATGCTACAGGCAAAAATAGCAAGATATGGTTATTGTGTTTATATGATTAAAAAAAAACGAGAAGCGATAGAAAACTACAGTTTTCGGCATCCTACTTTGGTAACCAGTCAGCTGGGAGGCGTGGTTGGTTTGTCGCTGGCCTTCATAACCCAAAATTGCGGTTTCGATCCCGCCCCAAATCGATGGATTTTCATGATGCAAAAAATCGACAGCGACCATGTCGTATGATAATAAGGCATGTTAAAGATCCCTAGGGGATGCTCTTGGCAAAATTAAATACTAGTACAGGTTCACATCGTCAGAGCTCAGGTGCCTTCTCTAGGGAGAAATCTGAGCGTCAAAATTACCTGTGGCGATTGGTATTCGCCTATATGGCACCGCACTAAAAAGAGATACATGCTTTCGGTGAACTAGGTAGATTGATGAACTCAGTTAATAACTGTTCATAATCTGCCATTAGAAGTAAAAAAAAACTTTGGTAACCATATAACTTATTCTCACCAAATTTCAAAACAAGCTACAAAGTTTGTCAACAGATGGTGGTTCTGACCGAGACACATCAACATTCACGCGTGCATTCTGACATGTATTTCGTGAATAGTTTACTCGTTGGAACACACCGGAAGGCTAGACATTTTTGAAGAAATGGACGAAAAACGTTTCTTTCTCAGTTTATCCCAGTCAGAAGCGCCTTCTGTTGACGATCTTGTAACAAATTTTGAATTTTGTATCTTGTTTTTTGTTGTGTTCCAACGACTAAACGATTTTCGCCAGAATGCTGACATGTCAGACGAAAATGGCATAAAACATATTTATAGGGTCTAGGGCAGAAGCGCCATTCGTTGACGAACTTTGTAACTAATTTTTAAACGTGGTGAGAATGAATTCTCTGGTTAACAAATCAGAATACAGCGAACCGTACTTTACTTCATTTTCAGTTTTTTTAAACTGATTTTTAAAATCGTCGCTTTTTTCGGGGACACCTGGTATGTATAGCCTTATACAAAATTATAAGACCACTGAAAATTTCACCTTTTTCAACAAAAAGAAAGATACAGTGGTGCCCAAAATTGTGGAAACGTTTTTAAATTATTAGGTTTTTGAAGTTTGTATGTTTATAGAAAATTTTACGTTGCACAAAATGCTAAGTATTTTATATCATTATAAAGGAAATTTAATACTAAATTTAATACAAAAAGCAAAATTCAATTATTTGTAACGCATAAAAAATTATGTTGTAATAACTGTCGATATACATTAAATATTGATGATAGCAGTGAGTTATCTGAGCGTAGGGAAGTTACGTTTATTCTTTATTACAGCTTCACATCGATGTTTCATTGAGCTGAAAATAGTTTGAAGCTCTTCCTTCGTTATTACATGATGCCAGGAAACAATTATATCCTCAATTAGTCCCATTTTATTTAATGGGTACCTCATTCGGACAAGAGTTTTCAAACGGTGCAGTAAGTTTTCGATACGATTGAGGTCAGGACTGTTTCCTAGCCAGGATAACAATGATATTTAGTCAAAAATCAATGATATCAAATAAAAGAGTAGATTGGACACACGTATGATGTGGAAGTGGTATTACCTTTGTTAAAATTACATAATAGCTGGGTAGTTCTGTGACTGAATTTGCAGACTGAACGTTTTGTTTAAGATGTCAGGAAACAAATTCAAAAAAGAAAAAAAAAACAGGAAAAGGCCGAAAAAGGTGCACCACATCTGTTGATACAGAAGTATAAAAATATTATGTTTCAGGGATAAACGAATTTCATGGACTTCCATCAGAAGTGATCTGAGTGATGCTGGTGTTTCTGTCTGTTCAAAAACAGCCAGTAGTAGAAAAGCAGATGTAAAACTAAAAGGTAGAATTCAACGAAAAAAGCCCGATCTCACTTTACAGCAGCACTAAAAGGGACTACAGTGGGCAATGGAACACATTAATTGGAAAAATAATTATTTTTTACAATTTATTTGGAGGGTGGAAACTAAAATAGCGTTTTCCAGTAGTGATAGCCTGAAATATGTAAGACGTAGAAACCAGAATAACTACATCCTGACTACATCCAGGAAACTGTGAAGTACCCACATAGTTATATTATTTAGTCATGCATATCATCAGATGGTTTCTTCCGTCTTTATATCATCGATGACACACTGAATGTCATAAAATACATTGACACCATACTAGAACCCAAATTTCGAACTTCCAACAGGGATCTATTTATCTACAATGCTTCATTTATTTTTCAGCAAGATTCTGCTCCTTGCCACACAGTAATGTAATTGAAAGACTGGTACCGTACTAAGGTAATTGCGTTGCTGTGCTGGCTAGGACACTGTCCTGACTTCGATGCTATCGAAAACTTGTGGCACCGTTTGAAACCTCTTATCCGAATGAGGTACTCATGAAATAAAAAGGAGCTAATTGAGGCTAATTGTTTCCTGGCATCAAGTAATAACAAAAAAATAGCTTAAAACTATTTTTAGCTGAATGAAACATCTACATGAAGCTTTAATAAAGAATAAACGCACCCTCACTAAGCTCTGATAACTCACTGTTATCATCATTATCCAATGTATATCAACAGTTATCGCAGCATAACCCTTTTTGCATTACAAATATTTGAATTTTATTTTTCGTATTGAATTCCGTATTAAATTCTCTTTAAAATAATGTAAAATACTTAATATTTTGTTCAGCTTAAAATGTTCTGTAAGCATTCAAACTGTTCACAGTTTTGGCCACCACTGTAGATGCGAATTTCTCAGAATGCAACCTAACTCATCTAGAACAAAAGGCTGACAATCGAAAATAAATATAATTTTCTTCCTCTCACCGTAACATTTGTAAAATATCTCATAGAACCGAACCATTTAAAAGAAATTTTCGAAAGGTTTGATTCTACAACGAAGGAGGAGAATTGATTAAAAACTTTAAGGAGCGATTTTTTGTATAAAATATTTTATTCGTTTGCTTAAGGCTGTTTTCAGTCAATGTTAAAGAATAGGATCCGAAATTGGAACATTTTTCAGATATAAAAGAAATGAAAACTTAATATTATAATCTGGCTTCACTATCCCTCAGAGAGGAGCATTTGTTATCATACTTCCAATTTTTAACCGAGTTGATTCATTTTTTTTTGGTATAACATGTGTTTCGCATTTTTTAACCTATACCGTAATGTTAAATGGGCTTTGCTTTCCCGTATTAAAACAAAAAAGAAAGTATTCACGGAATATTTTGAAATTTTTAAAAACACTATATTGTGTTAACGATGTATGAGTTATAATATTGCAAATTTCCATGGAAATTCGGTCATTTTTCTGTCTGAAAATGTGCTTTGCGTTTAGTTAGAGTTATCGTACTTTTACTGAAGACAGCCTTAAATGACAACAAGTGTGTTGTAATATTATAATGTATAAACCAGAGGCGGGAAAACTTTATACCATTATAGGTCGTCATTAGAGGCCGCATATTAGATTAAGTAGTAATAAAGGAGGCCACATAGATTGATGTACCTATAAATGCGACTTTTATAACAATTATTGTTGTTTTTGTATGGATTTAACAATTTTGTGCGTTAGAGTAGAACGTCGTTTATCCGATCAATTTGGACCGGACACCATTTAGATACGAGATTGTTCGGATAACCGAAAAAAACCCGAATGCTATCCATGCAGTATAAGAAACCGGACACTATACGAATATTGAAAATCACCACATGCTGACTTTAAAACCTGGTGCTATGGACTGCCGTTTTGAAGCCAATGACTTCCTTGGCAGATCCTTCTAATTTACCCCTGTCTCATCTACGTTGTAAACGTCGTCTATGTGGAGTAACCTTCTTCCACATGCTGTAAAAATGTTTCCTTAAACTTGTGGGCAGAATTCTTATCGCCAGACAATGATTCGCTTTCAATCTGCAGTTCCCGTATCCCGTGGTGCGATTTAAAATTCTTTAACCAACCAGTGATATCTTTGAAATCGGCAAAACCACTTAATTTCTCTTTTCGTTCAAGAGCTTTTTCAAAAAACAGAGGTCCCAAAATCGGGTCTCCTTCCTTGTGAAAACCACAACTATAATGCCCGATCAAGAACAACATCGTTTTCTTCCCTCGTGGTTTTCCTTTTCTTCGCGAGACATCTTCTGAGTCAAGTTTTGACACAAAATTTAAAATGGTTTCCCCGATTTTTTTTTCATTCCTACTATTAGAGAGAGCTCACACACACTCTTTCTTTTTATATATATTTATTTATTTATCTTCGTGGAATTTTCAATCGATAATAAAATACATTTTAAAGCGCTGGATTGAGCTGAATTTTTATACACATGTTTGTTTTGGATGACAATACAATAATTTATTCATAATTAATGAAATTAATTTATTAAAACTAATTATTTAAAGAATTACAAATACAGCCACGTTGACATCATTTTTGGAGACTTAGAGACCCTTTTCGCGACTTCTGTTAAAACTTAAAAAGGTTTTTCTTTTCACGTTTTAAAGCATTCAGTTCAACTGAAATTTTATATACACGATTGTTTTGGATGACAATACGAAACTTTAATGATAATTAATTACCACTTAATCTTGTGATTCTGTTCTATGCATATACATATTTATATTAATTGTAACTATTTAATAAAAAGTAGCTAAAATAAAATTTTTCTTTGTTGGTCTAAGACTTTTGACTTAACTTTTGACTTAAACTTTTTTTTATATCACTTGTTATGTCAGACATTGCAGACTCTCCAACATTATAAAACTATGCTAGAGTCGCTTCACTTGCTCCCTTCGCGAGACGGTTCAATATTTCAAGTTTTGTCTCTATGTTCAAGACGTTGCGCTTTCGTTTTGAATTCGAATTCATAGCAATTCCCAACTCAACAAAAGAGCACGTATACTTCCTTCCCCAGGCTTGGAAACAAACTGACCTAATATTCAACGCAGACCTTTACCAAATCACACAACTGAA
Organism: Trichonephila clavipes; assembly: GCA_019973935.1. Taxonomy (NCBI): domain Eukaryota; kingdom Metazoa; phylum Arthropoda; class Arachnida; order Araneae; family Nephilidae; genus Trichonephila; species Trichonephila clavipes. The sequence goes on along the minus strand of BMAU01011928.1, from coordinate 1,156,664 downwards.
ATTCCACAAATATACCCCCACCTTGCGTTTTCCCGTCACTTTTAGCCTTACGTGAAACAACTGTTGAACATTGCACTGTTCGAAAACGTATTCATACACAGTACATGTAGTTGACAAAAAAACTGGTCCGGATATTTGACGCTCCGGATAATAAACGTTCGGATAAACGACGTTCTACTGTATAGAGAAATATTATAAAAATAATTAAATTCTTATCTATATATATTATTTGACATAAAAAGTTACAATATAAAATATTTTTGTATTCACATGAGACTAAAAATTTGTTATAGCATTCATCATTGTGTGATTATTATTTTTCTATAAAGTTATTAAATACGTAGATATTGCTGTAACATTTTATATTTCAATGTTGGTATTTTAACTATGTAAGCATATATATATTTGGATCAAACTTTATAATGTGAAGCCTTATTTCTCCCTCTACATGAGCATGTGTAGTAGTGTTGCCATGTTGCAATAGGCAATGTTCTAACAATTGGAATGTACACTTGGCTTTTCCCTCGAGCAGTCATTGAAACAAACATACGTGCATTCATGGCGTTCTATTTTTAATTCCATTAATTTGCAAACTGTTTTACCTACATAATTAAATATTAATTAATAGAAGTGCTGGCTTTTATGAAGGTCGCAGGTCCCCCACCTGTGGTATAAACTGATGTAAAAGGTGTGCTGTTAATAATGTCAAATTTGAAAGTTGTGCCTTTCGTAAATCCCTGGAAAGAAAAGTTGCCAAATATATTCAAAAAGCTGAAAAAATAATTTAATTTGAGAATATACTTTAAGTGCTTCATAAAAGTACGAAATTAAACTTCATTTGATACAGATTGGACTGGCTTCGTTTTCGAGATAACAAAGAGAATAAAAAATCACACAAAACGTATTTTGGATCTCAGGCAGTCGAGGTTCAGTAGAATCATCTACCTAGGCTCTTTTTATCTATGAGACAGCTGTAAATAATTACATTTAGGGTTAGTCATTTAATTACCTGACCTGTTCATCATTACTAAGGGCATCTGCAGAAAATACGCATTCTTCATACATAATAATGGGATTATTTGCCGCTGCACTTTACGTAACAATAATGTGAAATTGGGACTTTCCCTTATTTTTGTGGTCAATTCTGAGAATATGAAATAAATTAAAAGAACTGTAAAAAAGATAGAAGTGTAATTAATTTTGTTTTATCCCATCCGAAAGCAATCTTTAGATAGTAAAAATTCCAGAATTTTTGAGAAATTACGTGCATGTGTGTGTGTATGTGTTAAGTCTAAATTCTCTTTCCATTTTTTTCTAAAATACATTTCAGAGGGATACATATTACAGATCAATTAATAAAAGCAAAGTATAAAAACATGTATATTTATCTATAAAAAGGTTCGTGCTTTTTTAAATAGTAAGTCTCGTTAAGAACTACTTTCTTTTTTTGAGATTTCAGGAATCATTGCAGTTTTTATTTCTTACATCTTATGTCACAAAGATAAAACTGCCAAAAAATGTCGAAATTTGTTAATGAATTACTCTGTCTGAAAAGATTAACAAGAATATTTTATATGTAATATTTCTTCACTTATAATTTTGTATGCAATATTTTTTTTCTTTCCCACTCTCTCTCTCTCTCTATATATATACAGAGAGAGAGAAATGTGCGAGAGAAGAGTTAGTTTAATATATAGGAAGAAGTTATAAATAAAATATTCAAAAAAAAAAAAAAAAACAACGAAACTAATGTGAGAAAGAAAGTAGAAAAACAAAATGAAAAAAGAATTTTTTTAATAAAAATGGAATGTAACATATATCAATAAGCAATTCGGACTTACTAAGGAATAAGTGGAGTTAAACCAATTTCATGAAAGGAAACTTCCTCCCTTACAACTCGGAAGACTCACATGGAAGTATACAAAAAGAAAATTCGCAAAGAAATAGAAAAGAATAAGGGAACAAAAACGAAAGCTTCAAAATAGATGAATTTAAAAATTAACCAGTTGTGAAAGTTTAAAAAATTTCAGAAAACTACGGAAATGTTTTTTAAAAAATCTACTCACAAAGGATTTTAAAGAAATGAAACACTTTTAATTATTGAAAAGCGGTTATTGGTTAAGTATAAATCTTGAATGCATGAAAAGTAGCACGTCATCAATACCATATTATGACGTTATAAAAAAGTGCGCATTTATGATATCTGATTGGTTATTATTAGTTGTTTGTGTAAAAGGTTAAAGAGTTTATAAATAAATAAAATGTTTAAGAATGTGTGTCGTAAAGTGTTAACTATGAGAAAAGTAATTTCAATCTTCACAGCCAGGCAACTAACAAGTTGACTTTGCAAACCTAATGTTGTGTGATGGTTTTAGAATTAAAATTTAAAAGGCGCGACCAATGCATTTATGATATTTATATATTTTTAAGATGTTTATGTCGCCCAACCGGTATAGTGGTTAGCGACGCTGACTGCGGAGCCTTAGGGACTGGGTTCAAATCCCGGAGAAGACACGGATGTTTGTAAATGTATAGTGCCTTTGCGGCATGGGGGTACTCTAAATAGCGTCGAGCCGTAAGTCCTCTCGTGTGGTTGGTGGAAGGGGTAGAGAGGTGGGAGGCCCCTGACCACCTCCTGGTGTCCTCACACAAAATTGGGATGGAAACGAGCCAAATCATACTGTCACCTGTATGGTGCTCAAAGCTGCGGCTACCGACAGGCGTCACTTAGCCCTTTGCCACGATGAATTTCGTGGACCTCGAACTGGCCTTTGCCGATCAGGTGGCATCAGTAACAACAAGATGTTTATGAAATAGTCCAAACAATTATAAAAGAACTTGTTATTACAGAATATTATTAAATTTGTCTATTTTGTGTGAGTGAAATTATTCTTTTGATGTAAGAAAACCTAATATAATGTTTCTATAAATAAATATATGTTAGTTGCTATATCAAAAAGGTATTTCCATTGCATGGAATGCAAATGTGTATCTTTTTTATCAAACAAACAACAACTAAATACTTTATTATCAACTATCTGTAAATCTAAATACAAAATTTTAAGTTTGTTTGAATTAAAGTTAGTTTTTATCGAATTAAGGTAATGAGGGGAAAATGCATTATTTGATTTAATTTCACCATTTATACCAAAAGAAACCAAATTATCTAAGCAATAATAAAGAAAGTGCAGACAGTTTATTTATAGAAAATTTCAAATAGAGAGTGGACCAAACTTTACTAGCTGGGCTACCCTGAGGTAGGCCTCTAACCTGCCTGCATATAAAGATTTTTAACGAAAACAAAGAAGTTTACTTGTAGTTCATGTTTAATAAAAGTCTTCCATTTTTTTGTTTAAATATTTTTTGTGTATTAGCATAAAAACTAATTAGATCATCAATATCCATGGAGTTAAAAAGACATTCGAAATCAAAGCCTTGTATAGAAAAAGTAATCGTGTTCTTCACGTGGCTTAAATAATTTCTTAGCTATCTTTAACTATAGCGTATACATAAAATATCGATGGTATTCGAAAGAATCAATTGTTAAATACTTTCACATTTCACAATATATGTATTCCAGTCATTAATAATGTTATAGAAGTTAACTTTCTTTTTATGGTATTAAAAATGTGAAAAGATATTTAATATTTATCAATGGAATATTTAAGTTTTTTATATTTAGTGCGAGAATGCGATTATTATTTGTTAAAAACAAATTTTTAGATTTTTGAAACGTATTAGTATTTAAAATATGTTCATTTAACAATTTACTGTAATAATATTTATATATACGAGCGAAATTTACAAGAACCTTATCAATATACACATTCACGAAATCTCTTTGAAAATTCTCAAAGCAAGTCTAGGATCTCTAAATGTAATCTCATTTTCAACTTTTTGTTGTTTAAATTCCTTCTCTCCTTCAGCGTATGGGATCGGAATGTTTCAATAGGCATTCCATATTTGATAACAACTTCAAGCAAATTTTAATAAAAAACACCTAAAAAAATCTTTAGATTAAAAAATTTTTTAGACATTTTCTCAATTATTTTTAAAAACCTTTTAGGTATACTGAATGTTGTGCAACAAATGGTAATATATTCTTGTTCTAGAATCGAATTCAATAATTCAGTAAGAAAAAAATGTCTCTCCGAATATTCGTTTCGCAAGATACATTTTGATACTCATCCATTCTAAAATTTAATTCCGAACATGTCTTTCGTTTTTGCCGAATAATGTAGATGTGCTGAATTACATCTGTCAAACACCTGCGGCAGCTATAAAATCACCTGCAGTACTACGATATCAGTAAGTATCAATGTATGACATTAACTCTGAAATATAAAAAAAATAATAAATAAATTACTATCACTTTCACTTCAAGCTAAATCATGCCTCTGTAGCTGCGAGGCAAAGCTTTGAAATTCGTCTACAACAGCGGACAACGACCTTCTAACCTTGAGAATTTTTTTCCCTTCTTTCGAGTTTTTTCAAAACTGTAAACGTATGAAAACAAAATATATCTAGGCGTCTACGTGATAAAAAAAAAGTGAAAGAAATGTAAAAAAGAAGCAAGTAAAAACAAACAAAAATCGAGGTATTCGAGTACAACGTTCTTCCAAACCCGAGGATTCATATCGTGTATGCTAATTACGAAAATTCGAAGTCAGACATTGCAGCCGTTGATTAGCAAACGCCGCGGATTGGCTGCGTTTTTAATTCTACTTGCTTCGTCCTTTTTTTTTTTTTTGTTCGGTAGCTGATTATTGTTATTTCTGTCGCCCCTATTATCCGATGGAATTAATGTTTTTGACGGTTACCAGTTTCATATCTTCTCTGTGTTATTAGAGAATGGGGTATGGGAGAATCAAACACTAAGAGAACGAGGGCTATTTTATTTCCATTATTTTTAAGTGTGATCAAGACGAACATTATTTAAATATTTCGGGAATTCATCTTTAATTTAGTTACGTAACATGTGAAATTAACTTTTCAATCTAAGTACTAAATTTCCATTTCCAGATTAAGTCTATTCGATATTTATTTCATTTTTCGTCGTGGTTATACCGATTATCTATCAGCTAAGACTGCCACCAAGCGAAGTGCTTTTTTTTTCAATTGGTGTTCACAATTAATTTTAGATGTAAAAAAAATTGAAGAAAATTTTATGTTCCAGAAAATTGGCGGGCAACTGTTTTAGCTCGAGGGTCAAATTGTGAAAGAGGTGGATACCGCAGGACCCGCACCTTTTTGAAATGATTGCATTCATTAATTATCAGAAAACCTATAAATTGTATCATAAAAATCAGTAAATAGAAGTTAAATAAAATAGTGGTAGCTTTATTTAATTTGTTTACTATGCTTATTTCATATCATCTATGGCTGCAAGCACATTTTATTTTAGAATCAGTTTAATGAGGCAAATGTACCCTATATCATACTTTTCTACAATTTTTTTTTTCTTGCATGTTGAAATTCTCATCTCATCCTGCAAGTTTGAAACAGCCAACTTTTTTTTTACACCTACACTAGCCTCCGAAAGTCAGTGTACAGACGCGCGCGCGATCATCCTTCATATTCGTACAAAGATCGCCAATTAAAGGAAGTCTTTTTTTTAATCAATTAAACTTTTTATAGATTCCTTTAGCATCGTAAATTCCAATAGTATAAGCAACAATCACCTGATTATTACATAAAATAATACAAACATTTAAACTTGAGAACGAAACAAATCGTGTGCTTCAAAATCTGCGTACACTGGAAAAAATCTTTAGAATAATATTAAAGTGACCAGTTTTTTTACAATGAAAAGGAGGACGCGCGAAAAAATTTAAGAAAAAGTTACAATGTAAATATATGGAACATTTTGTTTATTCAAATAAAAATACACTAATTACGCCTGTATTCCTTTTAATTATTTGCTTAACCGTGTATTTTCGCAATGAATTTTTTTCTCAATATATCACTTTCTAATACATCGAAATTTCGGAGCAAAAAATATCATTTATATTGAGCTTTACAGTAAGTGCTACAGTTAAAGTATCAACATTCAATCTTGATTTTTCACTTCCCCCAAAATCATTACCAACTGAAAAAACTCTTTCAATTTCTGCACTAGTTCCAGGTCAGCACACAACGTAAATTTATCAAGAATAACTAAATTATCATATGGAAAGTGTTCATTTTACTCAACTTTTATCAATTCCAGCATGCTGATTTATCAGTTGTTCCAATTCATTAGAATTTAAATATTTATTCAGTCTTCTAATTTATTCAAACAGACAATTGTCATCGACTTTAATATCAGGCATTTCTTTAGATAAGAAATAAACACAATTTTCTATATCTGCCCAATTTACTTGTGATGAAGTCAAAAAACACCATTGAAAACTGTTATTTCCTGTGGTATTTGTTCCAGACCATTCTTCGACTAGGAGGACACTTTTCGAGGAAGGACAGAACCTATAAAAGGAAGACTGTCCTCCCTAAAGGAGGATGGTTGCTCACCTTAATAATATAGATTGTAACTAAAAGTTAATCCTTTTGAAGTTATATATATATTCCGTTTCTTCTATATAATTCTTTCAACATATTTGGCAGGGATTCAAGTAGCTTAGTTGTCTCTTATGTATCTATTTTATTCCATTCTTCTAACATGAAAGATTTGAGCATTTCTTTGGATGTTAAGTGGTGTCTGTTTATTCACTCGAGTAAATTCCGCAAATGTTGTATTGTGCTTATGTCTGGGGACTGGGAGGGCTTACGGAATTGGTTTGGGACATGATATAACAGCCATAATTTCAAAATGTAAACCATAGGCTTGATACCTTAGTCCTGCTGAAAGTAAATCATCACTCACCGCAAGTTGCTCGGCACTTGTCCTGATATTTTATTTCAATAAGTTAAAATAATCCATTTTGCACACTGTTGGTTCAATAAATTCCAGATAACCAACCCAAAGACTTCTTATGCACCCCAAACCATTATGCCTCCTCCTTTATGTTTGATAATTGAAAAAACATCTGCGCAGGAATTTTTGCAAGCATATTTTTGTCTTTTTTAATGCTGAAAATACAAAAATTACTTTCAATTGAATATATTGTATTTCATTTTACCAATTAGTATGTGTTCTATTTAGGTGTTTTTTGGTAATTTAAGTAATTCTCTTAGCTCTATTCACTCGAGAGATCAATGTCTTCTTCAGTACAACTTGGCCATGATAGTCATTCTTTTTCGGTTCTTTTCGAATCGTGATTAAAGTCACATTTATTTGGAATATCTCAGGACACTTTCAGCTATTTGTGAAGCTTGTAGCCCTGGATTTATTTTAACATAGCTTACTACAAAGCAAGATTCTCGAGGTGACGTTTCAAACAAGTGGTCGGATCTTGAATTGGATGTTGAAATTTTAATTGATTTGTAGTTTATGAACATTTTTTGAATCAACGAATGTTCCTTATTAACAGTTTCAGCGAAATGATTTAAAAGACCCCACCCCTCCTTTTTAAGATCTAGATTGTCTTTCTTTCATTATACATCGATCTCTTTTCTGTTACTTAAGTATTCAAATCTCAAGTTCCAAGGAAATCGGTACACAAGCTTAAAATTACTTAAAAACGTGGTATTATTATCTCAAAACAAGAAGGGCTTTTTTAAGCTCTATTTTATAAGTGAACGCAGATTTTTTGGGGGGTGATTATTTGGTGGTCATTATTGTTCTTTCATTTTCTGGTGGATTTTGTTGTTGTCTTTGAATAAGAAAATTTTGAAGAATCCTTGAAAAGTGTGTTGATTTTGTGAAGATAGATTTTAATAGTGATAATAGCATAAACACGTAAAATGATTGCCCGTACACAGACTTTCAGAGGCAATTGTATATTTAGTCTTGATGCTCTTCATGCAAGAAAATTTTGCTCAGAAATATATGTCGATCCAAATATAAAGAACGTTTTCCCGGCAAATTTCTTCCTACATGGAAGTTTTTCAGCTGACAAAGATTTGTAAAAGTCAATTAATGCTATAAAATTAATTTGTGATCTGAATGCAAGTCCAAAAGTACAAGCTGCAGCTTTTCAGGTACTGCATCAATATTATCAGTGCGTGAGGTAAGAAACCAAATCGAATTCAGTCTCAAGAACCAATTGATTTTCGGCTTTCTTGAAATCCTGAATTCTTCTTGTGACCTAATCCTCCTAACTTTGAAGATGATCTCTGATCTTAGCACAGAAACACTTTCGGGTACTTTATTATCCTTATAAAAGAATTCTGTTTTTCTGATAGTAGAATATAAGAGACGAATGTTTGGTTACGCCTGGGAAAAAAATCTCGATATTTTCTGGCAGTTTACCCCCCACACACAAAAACTCTGCGCGGTTTATGACTGTTTGCCCAATCCTGCTTTAGAATGATATACCCTTTCAGTCAGCTCAATTTTTCAATTCCTACTATTAGTTCACACACTCCCTAAATATTTTTTTATATATACATATACTGCTGGCCACCGTAAATGCAACACCCTGAAGGAAGCATGCAAATAACATGAAAGTTACAACATGCATTAGCGGACGTGAGATATGCAAATGATTAGACAAATATGCAAATGAAATGGCAGACATGCATCACGCGCACCTGTGGCGCCCCCTCAAAGCGCTATTTAAGGCTTGGAGATTTCGACGATTTCAAGTGCTGCAATAGTGTTTTTCTTGTAGTTTTTTCAAAAAACGATCACTTTTGTCTCGTAAAAAACAGCGATCAGCTTTTGATCACGTATCCGAGTTCGACAGAAGAAGGATAGTGGCCTAGCGAGATTGTGGATTATCTTTCAGAGGAAAATCGGTAGTCGTGTTGGACAAAACCAAACAACTGTAATGCGGATATGTGACCGTTGGATGCAGGAGGGTACGACGGACCGACGTGGTCGATCGCATTCTCCACAGTGTACCACTTCACATGAGGACAGGCAAATTGTGCGCATGGCAGTGACGGATCGCTCAGTCACATCACGAACCGTAGCACAGCACATTGAGTCTGTAACGCATCATTCAGCGTCTGCGCGTACCATTCGACCACGTTTACAGCAGAGTGGTCTGCCGCAAGACGTCCATTGCTTGGTCTACCCTTGACGCAGAACCACAGACGTCTCCTCCGCCAATGGTTTCAATGAAAGAAGGATGTGGGTGGCAGAATGGAATGAAGTTGTCTTTACTGACGAGTCACGCATCTGTCTGCAACACTACGATGGTCGGATTCGAGTCTGGAGATACCGTGGAGAGAGGACGCTGAACAGCTGCGTTATGCACCGCCGCACTGGTCCTGCACCGGGTATTATGGTATGGGGCGGTATTGAATATCACTCTCGCCCTCCTCTAGTACGCATTGTCGGTACTTTAAACAGCCAGCGATGCATCTCCGAGGTGATGGAGCCAGTTGTCCTTCCTTACCTTCAGGGCTTGGCCACAGCCATATTTCAACAGGATAATGCGTGACCACACGTGATACGTATTGTCCAAAGGTTCTTCGTCAATCACCAGATTGAATTGCTTCCCTGGCCGGCTCGCTCACCTGATCTTTCGCTGATAGAAAACATGTGGTCCATGGTTGCTCAACGATTGAACCAGATTACACCCCCAGCTGCCACACAAGATCAACTTTGGCAACGTGTGGAAGCTACTTGGTCTTCTGTACCCCAAGAATACATCCAAAGTCTCTTTGAATCAATGCCCAGGCGTGTGGCAGCGGTGATCTCCAACAATGGCGGCTACTCTGGCAGGAACCACACTTCACAGAAGTCTATAAATTTAATCATTTGATACTTAGTCAACATGTTATCTACAAAATAAATTTTGTTGTGCTATCTCTTGTCTTTCTTGGTGTTGCATTTACGGTGGCGAGCAGTGCATGTATATATATATATATATATATATATATATATATATATATATATATGTGTGTGTGTGTGTGTGGGCGTATCTTCAAATTTTTAATCTCAGTAATAAATACATTTTATTCATTGACTCAAGATCAAATACATTTTTTAAAAATTCTAGTGGATGACACTTGATGTTAATACAGTATTTTCAAGCATTAATTCATATTAATTAAATTTAATTTTTTAACTTTTTTATTTTGCGTTATTTCTGACGAAGTTACAACTAACAGCAATAGATGGTGCCCCCGAAGTAGGAATTAACTTTAATTTTTCTTTTATTAAATAATTGTTACTGTTAAAAAAGCTTTTTCCAATATTACACTAATACTGCCATGCAATCATTTCCCTAAAAATTTTAAAAACACCCAGTTCCTTTCAGGTCAGGATAATTTTAAAATAGACTTCATATAATCAGAGAACCTAACCTGTGAATTTCTAATTTTGTGACTGTAGTACTCATGGTGAGAAAACTGTTTAACTTTTTATTCTTTTTGGTAAAAAAATATTTTAAAAAATGTTCAAACTGCATGCTTTTAAAAGTCAACGCCTTCTTTTTACAGCCTGCTTCCAGTGAATGTTGTTATTGTGTAATAAATAGGCTCTGTAATTTTACTCTCCATGCATTTCATTTGGTAATTCTTATTACTTTGCAATTCATTTTTTTATTTGCTTATTTTTATTTTACTTACTTCTGTAAGCCCCGTGTGGATTTTTGTGGTGCATAAGAGCTGTTTTATTTGTGTTCTATTACTTTAAAAGGCATTTTAAAGCTTACAAATTAATTCGATTTTGATGATTTTCTTGCATGTATTCCTCTTAATTACAAAGTCTCATTTGAAACAGTATATAATCAGTTTCAAATAGCTATTTCGTTTTGACGTGGGAACAGCTGTGAACAAGTGCTTTATATTTTCAACAACGTAGTTATGGTAAATTTATATATTTTGAGGTTTTTATCCTCCACATTCTAAATGAAGGTGATGCAAAGTGATTGAAAAAATTTAAGCTGAAACAAACAAATGAAAAGAAAGTACCGTTAAAAGGAAATTTATAACTCTTCAAATGTTCTCGACTGACTTTAATTAGTTACGACGAGGAATAAATGTACCATAACAATATGTTTATTTTTGATTTTGAATTTTAATTATAAACCTCAAATCACCGTTTTCTTAGTATTTGTATTGGCAGCATATTTGTTAAAGAGAACTCTAAATATGTTGCCAGAATTGTTGCAGCAACATTGCTTCTCAACTTTCCTAGCTAACAAATTTCCAAAGACATGTTTTAGAATTTAAAAAATTTCCTTTTAATGTTTGTGAGAATCCCCCTGGGTTCCACCCTGGACACTAAGATTAACTTGAGGCAAAGAATGACCAGACGCCATTTGTATATAATAACAAAGTATATTTATTCACTTAGTTCAAATATCAACCTTCTAATTACAAATATTAAAATATATGTCTACGTCAAAGGGATTTACCTTTACTATTAAATTAAATTAAAAAATATGAAATTAATCAATTACTAAGCTCAATATCGAACGGGTTCACCGGAATAGGAGGTCCGAGAAATACACGCAACTTGAATTATTATCATTCACTATGATTTAACTAACTTTATTATATTAACGCTTGTGGTAAGAGGTACTAAGTTAGAATATATCACCTGGCTGTACTACCGATCTCTCCAGGTATAGATTAATCCTTCTAAGGCTACTTCGCTGAATAATGAAAGCAATACTCCAATATCGTAATCCACTTGAAACTTCCTAATCTCAACACAACGGCTCCGGGCTCAATCGCCTTCTTAAAGCTAACTCACAACGCTCTCCTTAAATACCCTATCCGATTTGCATATCCCGTTTTCTTCTTTTAGAGGTGATTGGAAATATACGCGAATTTACAATCCCCAAAGACACCTAAGAGTATTAGTGGAAAAGTGCCGTAAAGATTCGTCACATGTTTTTCAATAATAAATACACCTCACATATGAACTAATATGTATATGTTAATACTTATTTCACAATATTTTTCCCCATCAGGATCATTTCATGTTAAATCGTATGTTTTAGAACATTTATTCACGTGGACATTCTACACACTACATTTATTATATCGGGTGTCCGAAAAGTACGACCACACTTTCAAATTTTAATTACGAATAAGATATCCACTAAGGTTTTTTTTGTTTCATAAAGAAAATATGAAAGTTCTTTTTGTTATGTTTTATTGCATGATTTCAATGTGCGCACGATTAGCCTCGCGCAACACATCGAGTCTCGACTAACATCGTCTCAGCTTCTGCTAGGACGACCAGATTTTGTTTATGATAATACGCTACTTTAAGTCATAAATCTTTCCTGCCATTTATAAATTGGAATCTTGAAGGTGGACTTCATTTATAGGTGTTCCGAAATTTACACTGTAGATGTGTTTCAGATTTAAATTCGATGAACCATGAACCAACTTGTGCTTGTTCTTGCGGGGAAGCTACTTTGCAACGAGAATGTTGCAAAACCGGGACGTTGCACCATTAAGTTTGCATTTCATTGAACAGAAACTTTTACCTTTTCCTTATGGAACATAAAAGACCCTTAGCGAAAATCTTTTTTTATTTTTAAAGTGTTGTCATACTTTTCGGACACCCTATTTTATTAGATTTGTTTAAATTGACTAAAATTTCTTCCTCGATTAGTTCTATAAATATACTCTCAGTTGTCTTTTAAAAGAATTGGGTAACTCCTTGACGCTGAATGCGATTTCGCTAGAATGTAAATAATGTGAAAATTATTCCAGGATTGCGTAAGTGGAGAAACATCTTCGCGGGGTGTGAAAGTCTTGATACTTTTCTTCTTCGCCCGATGGTTCCCGCCCACAATACGCTTTGGGAGTCGTGAGGATAATTGCTTTGAGCAAAGAACCAAGGACAAAAATTAAATAAAGCGACTACAGAAGGTATTTGTTTTTCCTTTCTATCGATCTTGACCTTTATTCCAATTTACGAGAGGAAGAAAAAGAGGGCAGTTCTCTCGAGAAAACCGTAATAAAATAAAGATTACAACGTAATTATTACTCTGTTACATTTTTTTCAGATTTGATACTTAGATTGTGGAAGGTTTTGCCACTATTTTCAAGGTGCCGGCAATTGGAGTTGGAATGAATTCACTCTTTTCTATTTCAGTTAAGACACAAGCGCATTTTTTGATTATGTAATTGTTTATGCAGTAAATGCCAAAATGGGGCAGGCACTCTTTGTCCAAAAAGGAATAAAAATCATATTTTTTTGTTGTGTTTTAAATCGTAATAGATATTGTGTGTGCGCGTTCAGGAATGCTTTTTGTGTGATCATCTTTTTTTTATCTACAGTTGAACCTCCATATTACGAACCTATATATTGCGAATTTTTCTATGTAGCGAACTTTTTCCTGGAACCAAGAACATTTCACGAATTTCTTCGTAAAATAACCTCCCAATAGCAAAGTGCATTTTCTATATAACGAACTCTTTTTCTCTTGTTATTCAATTTTCCCCCTCCCCATTTTTAAAGTATTTCTGGGTATTTCAATTTGTCCTCTTTTTTAACGTTTTATGATGGTCATAAATCTTGAACTAGTTTTTTTAGGTGACTAGCTTGCCGAGAGCAATAGAATTCTGGGCATTCCATCCAAGAAGTACAACCTTTAACCCCCACCGCCCAGTTCACTGGAAATATTTTCGATATCCCCTTTCACCCTCACTGGAGTTGTCTCGCGTCCTTGAACTAGTCTCCGTTCATTTGTAGTGTTGACCAGTCGTACTGGTAACTTCGTTTCTTGTAGCTCGGAAATGTCAAAACGTAAGTGCTTGAGTATAACAAAGAAAAATAATTAATTCTTCGGGATGGGGATAAAGGCGTCAAGAATCTTTCCTTGCTGTTTTTCTTCCTTTCTTTTTATTCTTTTTGATAGGTAAGATATATAAAATAAAAATTATTAATATACAAATAGGCATGAATAATTACTTTTTTTAATATATAGTGTTTAGGAATTTGAAATTTGTTTTATGTGATTTATAATGAAAATTGAAAGATGAATCTCAAGAAAACGAATTTTCCATATAACGAACTTTTTTTTTCCGGATTTAGTGACTTCGTTATATAGAGGTACCACTGTAATTGTTTCCATGTATGTCTATGGTACGAATGGCTTTTTCTTAAAAGCATACTTTCACGTTATTAATCAGTAATAACTCTTATTGTAAATAGCTTAAAGATTTGATCACAGGAGTGACCAAGGTTTACCGAATAGTTATTCTCGAAATACACAGGCAGGCATGAGTTTAATACAAGGAACAAAAAACCAGCAAACTTTTAGACTTTTAAAAAGAAATTTTCTGTTTTTGTAATTTTTTTTTCTATTTTACACTTTGATATCGAAAGGTAGTCATGATAAAACACACAAACATTTAACACTTCTTGTGATTTTTCACCCTCCTATTAGCTGATATGGAAAATGATTCAATTGATTCAGAACTCATGAAACCAAAATAATGTGCTGATGTAATACGTTAAAACAAATACTTTTATTTTATTTTTGCATAGGAATTCGTGAAAAAAAAGCATTTAACCTCTATTCAAATTCAAATGCAAAAAAAAAAAAAAAAAACACACAGTTGAGAAAAAAAAAAAAAGTTTTTATTTTTCCAGGTTGCTTTCTTAGCAGAAATTGCCCAGTAGCTTACGAGACTAGGCTCAAAATGTACATATACTCTCATGTTTTCCTTAAACCTTCGTCAAATTTAACTCTTTTTATATCAATTGTAAAACGTCTTTGTGAAAATGATTAAGTATTATTAGATAAAGAAGTAGTCCTTAAAAGTTAAATTATTAAAGTTATTTGCTTTTTTCTCAGATATATTTCATTTGCTAGTTACGACAAAGAACTGTTTTTTATTAAATTGGTGTAAAATTTCAACATATTTTAAAATTTAAAATCAAGAATTTGATATATGCATAGATTTTTAATTAATAATGAATAGCGATGTGAAAATTTTTAAGGAAAGTTGTAGAAGTTAATTTTTTTTTGATGAAAAACATTGAACACTTTTTCGAAATTTAAATTTAAAAATAAATTAGCAAAATATTCTCAAACTCATACAAATTCAAAAATCTGCCGGAAAAAACATTTGTAGGGAAAAAGACAAACAAAATCGGTATCAATGCTGGTAGACTTTCCGCAAATGGCTCTAATAAACTAAAAAAAAAAAAAAAAAAAAAAATCTAAATAATTTTCCTTGCTAATATCTTAACATTTCTTTGACATTTTTTCTGACATAAGTGATATTTTTCTTTTACATTTCATACAATTTTGTTAATTTATACGATTTATTTTGTCTCCCTTTGGTATGGAATAATACAGATTGTATCCGTGGAAGAACTATACTTTCAATTAAATTATATATAAGGGATAAGAGATAGTATAGATTTACATGAAAATTCTTTTTAATTTTGGAATATTTCATACGATTTTAAAAAGCAATGTTTTCGGAAACGGCTTATTTTTTAGCAGTAAACCATTCATAATAAATCCCTTGAAAAGTAACTAAGCTTATAAAAATAAAATAGATGAACTCCATTTTCAACTAGATGATGTAAGATTTAAATCAAATCGACTTTTATAAAACTTTTACGACTTTTATTGGTGCTAGTTTGATATCATGGGGCATGACGCCAAGCGCTATTTGGTGCGATAAAGGAATCACGCCAAGCAGCGCTTGTTGTCGCTGGGAGATGGCGGCCTAGCGGTATCAAATCGTTAGCAAGATAATTTTAAAAAATTGTTTTGAAATACATTTATTTCAAAAGAAGAATATAAGACTGAGAATAACAAAGATCAATCAATAAATAATGAATAACAATACAATATAATAAAAAGTTACATGTACTAATAATATTTTGCAGTACATAATAATAATCTTATAATATAATTTAGTAGTAATTGTATATAATATTTACATAGCATGATTTAATAATAGCTATTATATAAATAGTCATGTAATATTTTTAACAGTAATTATAAAAAAGAATAAAATCATCGTATAGTAATATAAAAATTATTCATAAGAATACTCATGTAACGTAATAATTATAAACGAATAACAAAATAATAATTATAAATGAATAACAAAATAATAATTATAAATAAAGAAAACAACAATAATTATAAATAAATAACAATATGTAATATTTATAAATAAATATAATAAAAAACAATTATTATATAAATAACGAATATTATATGATTATTACATATAATAATAATTGTATTTTTATATTATATTATTAATAAAATAATTATTTATCATTAATAATGAATATAAATTAAAAAGTACTAGAAAGTTGCAATAATCTAAAAACTGCAAAAATATCAAGGTAACCATATTGTAATGTTATCACCCATCATGGCGAATATAAACAGGAACTTGGCGCGTGCCCCGTGATATCAAACTAGTTCTTTGATTCAAATCTGAATGAAAATCTTATCAAATCTTAGTAAAATGAAAACGAATAAAGAAATGTATAGATAGTAATATCGAATGAATTAAAACTGCAACTCTTTTGAAAAGTGATAAATATATATAAGAAAAATAAAAATGTTCTCTTGAGAATTCAAGAATAGCCTTAAAAAACATCTCCCTGTAGATAAATTACGAATTGAATGATTGCACTCAAAAGCAACACGAGGGATATTAACGATGATCAGAATCGTAATTGTTCACTTGATCTGACACTCTACTCCACAAACCAAGCTTGCATGAGGACTTAGGCTCGACGGATTTCATGTGCATCAGTCCTTTTTACACACTTACATTCGTATGTAACGGAATGTATGTAACGGAATCTTTGAACTCGATTTTTACCCATTTTAAAAGGTCAAATTAATCCGAAATTTTGCGCACTTTTCAAGGACCGATGTCATTATAATAATTTAATAATTTTGTTCCATTGTCCTGATCAGGATTAACGATTTACCATTTCCAGATTTGGCAACTAAAAGATTAAGTTACAACCCTAAACCGGAAATGCTCATGGTTAATAGGAATGCAACAAACAAAAAAACATGTTTTTATGTAAAAAAGGGAAGATTGCGTCAGCAATTTATTACCATAGTTTTAACAATGGTCTAGTTTTTCTGAAAATGGAAGAAAAAATAGTTTGAAAACTAAAAATACAAACTTATTGTAGAACGAATTAAAAATATGAAAAATGATTTATAGCTATATAAAAGATAAAAAAAACACGCTTTTATAGTATGCGTGTGTGAATCGAACTAAAAAGTAAAAAAATAATTCTTAATATAAGAATAAAATGATTAACGAGAAAATTATATATAATGTTATTGTGGTAAAAGCGTGGAGTGCTCGATATCAATTGTTATAATTTCTTACTAGTTCTATTCAAAAATGCAGAGTTAGTGTAAAAATGTAATACAAAGTCCGCCCCCCAACACACACGCTTTTACCACAATGACATTAATTTTCTCGTTAATCATTTTATTCTTATATCAAGAATTATTTTTTGCTTTTCAGTTCGATTAATTTTTAAAGCGTGTTTTTTAGTTTTTTAAACTATCATTTATTACACGGAGATCTTTTGTGATATCAGGACTCGAACTCACAATCGATCGGGGGAATGAGTGTTTATCAGCGTCGTACTTCAAAGTCGTGCGAATGTTTTCGGCAATGGAATCATTATTTCGAACCATGTCAAATGACGAGTATGACACCTAAGCTGACATCTCCTCACGTAACATCCGCACCACGCTAACGGAAGGACTTTGTACCATGGCGGATTTTACGTGCATCAGCCGTTCTACTTGGCGGATCTTCAGTAGAAACAGCACTTGCACTCGTTATTTGACAATGAGTTCGTGACCAGGACCACTAAGCTACCGGGCCACAATAATCGGACAGAAATAACTCCAACCCCAAATTCGCAAACATGTCTATGCCGCGGGCACGATAAATTCTTAAAACGTTTAATTAAACTTATTGAAACATTCAGGTCAGGTGTGAGAAAAGCGAAAGCCTTATTAATAACACATCTAAACTAAACTAAGCTCAGTGGCCCAACAGCCCATGAGGACCAAGGCCTACTGTGCCAATATTCATGACCTTGGGCCCTGAGGTGCATGAGCAGGTGTTCCGATAAGGTGGTTAGTCTAACGCTAAAACCCCCAGTGTTTAGTTCCCAAGTAAGTTTCGGTACTCATTTATCGATCCATTGAAGAGATGAAAGGCTGAGTCGACCTTGCCTAGCCCGGGATTTGAGCCCCAGACCTGTGGCGTGGAAGTGCGATAGTGGCTTAACGTACACCCAGGTGACCCCCGCATTGCAGGGGAGGGGGATGACTCTAGGAGCCTAAATCTTGACTGCCGCCAAGTACGTAATCCTTTATAAGATCCGGTTTGAGGCCCCAATTCTGACTTTGTCGGGGGGTGCTAATGTTCTCCGTTACGCTATTGAAGTGCGATACTCTACCACTGCAGCCACCGGGCTTTCAATAACACATCTATGGTTTCAAAAACATTCCAAACTTAAATGGAGAGAAGAATTTCAAAATTTGGGGGAATAACAGACTCGCAGAATTAATCTGCGTTTTTGTGATTTTTCTACGGTCGTACATTTTCATTTTACTCAAACACCAGCTTTAAATCTTAGGATGGCCTTCAAAATATTTTTTTAAAAATTCCCTTTTTAATGTATTTTCCCTCTTTCGATTGCTTAAGAAAAAAATTACTGCAGTTTGAAATGCAGCTTCATTGGAAGGGATTAACTTTTAGACAACTTTATGACGCCGTTAAGCAACTCAGCTTTCATGTTAGAGCGAAAAAAAAAATGATTGGTTCAATTTGTAAATGTTATGTTAGTTGCCCAACAAGTTGTTAGCTGGACATTCTGATGTTATAACCCTTCAAACACACTATTTGGCATCAAAAATATCATTAAGTAATTTTTATGAAAGAAACACGTTAATGTGAACGATGAATAGAACTTTTATGCGATAAAACTTCTTTTTCACATGAAGTGTGTTAAAAATTTGTTTTTATTTTGCTTTGGTTTATTTACTTATTGTATTTTTATTATTGTTTTGCTATGATTGATGACCAGTGGATTTTATTTTAGATTAATAACTATCCATATTAAATTATTATGCAAAAACTAATAATTTTAATTATTTACACTACATATAAACATTATTAGAATTTAATTTAATTTTGTTTTTTATTTGTTTTTCAATTTGTTTTATATGAGGGTTATTGGTGAAAGAATCGTAATTTTGATTTTTTGTTAAGGGAGAGGACAACCCCTGAGTTGGCAACCCATTCTCCTAACTTTACAACACGCCGACGTGAGGGCTTTAATGCTTCGATGGATTTAACATGCACCAGCCCTTTTAGAGAAGGAAGATGTCTCAAATAGCACGAGGTTTCGAGCTCACGACTCGACGACGCTGATTACGAGTTTGTGACCATGACCACTCAGTTACCACGATAATTTACAAATTATGATACACTATGTATACAACAGCAACAAAAGTCAACAGCAACAGAAAAAAGATATTTGTCAACAGAAAACAAGACAACAGAAAGGAAAAGTATGGAACATTATTGCAGTGTATATAAAGACATTGCTATGTTTGAAGACAGGTATAACTCTTTTACAGCTTTTAAAAAAGGTACAAAAATTCCTTTACATATACAGATACAGATTTTGTATAAGATTCATATATTTAAGGTATCCAACTACGTTCGGAACCATGGTTTTAAAAAAGCGTATAAATGGATAATTTTCATGATATCTAGTGCCACTCAGATTAGAATAAATGCATAAAATTGTTTTAAGGACATTTTGACAAAAAAAAAATTTATTTAAATATATTTTGGCAAAAAATTAACTTAGAGAATAATCTTTTTTCCAAATGTTCTCCTTTTTTGAAACATGGTTCTATTATAATAATATTTTGCCTGTGTATATCTCAGACCTCTCTACAGAGGCTCAACTAAAATTTTTGAAAAATTCACATTATTTTCAGAGTTACCACCAATTAAAATAATTATTGGCGTTTTTTTCTTAAAATTGCTCCCCTCTGTTGTCGTAAAATATGAATAAACCCACTTCTAAGTTATGTATTTTAAAAATTCTAGTTGAGCCTCTGTACAGAGGTCTGAGCTATACACTGGCAATATATTATTCTAACAGAAGCATTTTTCACAAAAGGAGAACATTTGGAAAAAAAGATTATTCTAAGTTAATTTTTTGCCAAAATATTGTATTTAAATAAATTTTTTTGTCAAAAAGTCCTTAAAATAATTTTATGAAAACATTCTAATCTAAGTGACACTAAATATCATGAAAATTATCCATTTATGCGCTTTTGAAAATCACGGTTCCGAACGTAGTCGGATATCTTAATCTTTTTTCAAAATAAAATTTACCTTTGGAGCTCTTGTATTTTCTTGAAAGGAATAAAATTTTTGAAAAGAATAATTTTTAAAATTGCTTTGGTAAATATAATTTGGAAAAGAACACTTGAAAAACGAAAAAAATACAAACATCTGAAGGTTTTGGAAAATTCGGGCTTCTCTCTCTCTCTCTCATGATCACGATAGCCGCTCTCAGAAGTTAAATGAGGTCACCTATTGGTCATTTCTTCAAAAATGACCGCATACGAGGTTGTGAAGACCCCCCTGGGTCTCACCCTGGACACCAAGATTAATTTGAGGCAAAGAATCACTAAGAGCCATTTTGTATAATAACAACTTGTATTTATTATATTCAGTCTCAAAAAAACTCTAACATATAGTATTTCTATGTTACGTCAAATAAAAGGGATTTACCTTTTATATTAAATTAAATAACGAATTATGAAATTAATTAATAATTATGCCCAAGATCAAGTAAGGTTTACCGAAATAGGAGGTCCGAGAAATACACGTACTCGAATTATTAGCTTTCATAAACTTTAACTAATTTTACTAAACTAACTCTTATTTTAAGCGTATATAAATTATAGTTACCGCTGGGTATATCAGCTTTCTAGTTCTTCCATAGATTAGCAGCAATAAGTCTTCACTAACGTAATCTCCTGGAATCCTCTAAATTTGAGGCTCCTGCTGCTGGCTCAATAGCCTTCATCCTTGCTAGCTTACAACGCTCAACTTAAATACCCTATCTACTTTGCATACCCCGTTCACCTTTTGGAGTTGATTGGAAATATACGCGAGAATTTATAATTCCCAAAAAGACGCCTAAGAATATCAGTGGAAAGGTTCCGTACAGATTCGTCACAAGGTGTGACACAAACACACACACACACACACAAAACCGACACTGGTCCAATAAATCATTGTACTTTCAGAATCTGTTCTCCATGACAGTATCACCTTCAAAGTAATTTCCTTCAGTATTCACACACTTCTGCATTTGGTGCTGCCATTGCTGGTAACACAGTTCTAGAACAAGATTTTTGGAAGGCCCTTCAGGAGGTTCTCCGTTTTTGCCCGAACCTCTTCAACTGAGGTAAAATGGGTTCCTTTTAAGCAAGATTTAACTGTAGGAAATTAAAAAAAAGACGCATAGGGCCAAATCAGGGGGATAAGGAAGATGCCCCATCACAGTAATGTTTTTGATTATAAGAAACTACTTGACAGATAGGGCCGTTCACGAAGTCTTTTTAGTACTCCAATGCAGTAGTGTTGATTAACAGTCTGACCCCTGATGTGAGTTGGAACCCACTCACATCACGAATTTTGTCTGAAATTTCTGACCTTAAGCGCCCAGCAGTTTCATCCTCTTCGGCACCTTCTGAAAACATCTTATACCCTTCAAACACGTGGGCATTAAACGAAAGTTCATTTCCATAAGCTTTGGTTAATATTTTAAATGTTTTCGTGACTGATTTCTTAAATTTCACTAGAAAATTGATGTTGATTCGACATTTTCCCGGCGGAATGCAGTTGCACGTGTTTACTCAATGACTCAGTACTCCAAACTGGCGCGATCGATTGAGGCGAAACTAGCCACATGGATAGAAG
Source organism: Trichonephila clavipes (assembly GCA_019973935.1). Classification (NCBI taxonomy): domain Eukaryota; kingdom Metazoa; phylum Arthropoda; class Arachnida; order Araneae; family Nephilidae; genus Trichonephila; species Trichonephila clavipes. Next base: position 1,134,662 of record BMAU01011928.1, on the reverse strand, counting down.
AGATGTGCGGGATATTATCACCAAAAAAGTTTTTGCAATCTCCACTCTTTTTTCAAACTACACGCTTAGTCTCGTTTTTTGAGGTACACCTTGTAATTCTAACATTAAGCTCTTGATTGATTTATTGATTCAAAGGTTGAAGGGGATATAGAGCAGCACAGGCTATGATCCCTCAAAAGAAACATTAAGCTCTTATTAATTTTATTAATTTTCATCAGTTGTGGTCATGGTCATGAACTTGTACTCGGCGTTGCTTCTGTCGAGTAATGGCGTTCGAGTCCTGGTATCATTAAAGACCCGCCGTATACAGGGCCGATAGACGGTAAATCAATTGAGACTCAAATACCTCAAGTTGGTTCGATGGGGAAGTTTGCTGAGTGAGATGCCGTCGTCCTCGTCACTTGACCGAAGTTCGAAAAGCCTGCCTTAGAGTGCGATGTTTATAAGCAATCCTTTAATCTAGTGGTCTTTAAAATTTGTCAACTCAAGGAACTCTTAAAACTAATAAGTGTTTTCGGGGAACACCATAAAAAAAGTCTTAGAGGAATAGATTTTAAAATAATATTTATACTAGATCAATATGTTATAGCTAATTTGAGTAAAGACAATTTAAGAAAAATACTACACATCTTATTAAAGTTTTTTAGCATAATATTAATGTAATTTAGGCATTAAATGCATTTATTCGTGCTCCAAGTGCCATTTGGCCTTGTATTATGTGTTTTCATTTTTTCACACAAACTGTCGAAGCTATCTGTAATCGCATTTCATATTCTGAGTTTAATTTGTTTCTGTACATTGCTTTTTTGCTACATATTTGAGAAATATTTTTAACTTAAATACATTGTTCAAATGGCATTTAAATGTTTATGACTAATAAGAGAAACTTCTGTGAATACAACAAGTTTGCAGTCTAATATTTAGGAGGTCTACTGGTTAGGATACCTGGTTCTCACCCAGGAGGCCCGGATTCCATTCCTGCGTGGAAAGTTTCATTTTAGACGGCTGGATGGCGTAATTGGTTTATGGCTGGTCTTGTATGCTTAAGGATACGGGTTCGACCGCGGAGCAAGTCGGAGGGTTTTCATGATGCAGAAAATCGACAGCGTCCATTTCGTATGATTACGCGGCATGTTAAAGATCCCTTGAATGCCTGTTTAACTTAGGTGCTCTTCAAAATTAAGTCCTAGAAAAAATTTACATTGTTAGAGCTCAGGTGCCTCCCTCTGGGTAGGAAACTGGCCGTCAAAATTACTTGTGACGATTGGTGTTCCACTTTTTTAGATGGTGTCGCACTAAAAAAAGTTACCAGCCCCCGGGGAATGTACTGAATGAGTGAATATTAACGTCGCACTGTTCAGCTACACGAGGGCTTTAGGCGACGGATCACGTAATTTTGAACCATGGTCAGGTGACGTGGACGACCCCTGAGCTGGCACCCCCTCTCCTAACTACCACCCCACACCAACGGGAGGACGTTTCAGCTCTCGACAGATTTAACGTGTATGGCTGTCCTACAGGAGAATGTACTAGATCTGGAATAGTAAAACATCAACCGACAGCCCAATTAGAAATAAAAATATTTAGGAGCTGTTCCTGTTTAATTGTAGCGTCAAATCTGTTGATAGGTCCATAAGTTGCTCCTTCTCTTTCAGTGGCAAGCATTCCGATTTTTCCATTCATGCTTGGGTTTCTCATATGGAAAATAATAACACTAACATCGATATCAATTCATTCTAATCCATTTAGTTTTGCAAAACATTTACTAACGAGTATAAAATTATTTGGGGAACCTAGGATCATAAAGAGGGCCGTGGGTAGCCTAGTGGTTAGAGCATCGGACTCCAGACCGGAAGGCCTGGGTTCGATCCCCGATGCCACCAAACACCCTCCGAGTACACACGGAGTACGTGCTCGTTAAATCAGTGGGTTCGTAGTCTTGTGGGCTTAATCACGAGCGCAGGGACTGGAGAATATTTCCCTCCCCTTCAGTCTAGATGCAGAAATTGTGGAGGTGGAGATAGAGGTCGTGTCGCCATCTATCGTCCCTTCGGGGAACTTCGCCGAGCTAAAATCGTACTGTCACCTGTATGGTGCTCAAGGCCAACGACAGGCGTACCTCTAGCCCATGCCACGATGAATTTCGTGGGACTCGATCTGACTGCGTCAGACAGGTGGCATCAGACAACAACAACAGGATCATAAAGAGAATATTCACAATCTAGAGAGTACATATAAAAAGAAAAAACGTTTCAATATTTGTTTTTTATATTTTAATAAAAGTTGTAGGAAGTTATTAAAGAAAGACGCTTTCCAATACCGAGTTTATTTTTAAGTCCCCCGAGATGTTGGGCACACGTTGGGAAACACGGCTTTAGACACTTATGTAGTCCTACTAACTCCCCAGAAAACGTTAATAAATTTGAAATATATATTTAGCTTTTTTTTGGAACTTTTATTTCGACTCTTGCAACCTCTGAGTATTATTCGTGGAACCCCAAGGTCTTGTGAGGGAGTGTGTGAATATTAACGTCGCGATGCTTAGCTACACGAGGGCTTTGGGCGACGGACCACGTCATTTGGAACCATTGTCAAGTGACGTGGACGACATCTGCGCTAACATCCCTTCTCCTAACTACCAGACCACACCAATGGTATCCAAGTTCTTGTGGAACACTGTTTGAAGATTCCTGATTTAACCCAAAAGCTCTTTTATAGGTAAATAGTATAAAAACTACCTTTACAACGTAAAATTTAAATGTTTCTGATGCATTCAGTTATTCATGAAGGCTTCAGTGAATGAGAGCTATATTTACTATAAGGTTACACGAGGGCACTGTCGGCGATATTGCTCGTAATTTGAACCATGGTCAAGTAACGAGAACGACATCTGAGCTGGCAGCCTCCTTTTTTAATTTCAATACCACGCCAACGGGAGGACGCTTGAGTATTCATAGATTAAAACTGCATCGGCCTCTTCAGTACGGGGGTCTTCAACGGCTCGAACTCACAACATGCCAGCCAAGAGTCTGTGGCCTTGACCACTAGGCTACCGTAGCTACTATGGTTACTGCATTCTCGACCAATTACTTTTATTAGAAGATAAATTACTTAAGGTATTCTCGGACCCGCGTTGAAATGACCAAATTCGGTAAAGACAGATATTTTGTTTTTATTTTATTGAATAGAGCTATCTTTTGGCATTATAAAACATATTTTATTTTGTTTTTACGCTACCTAGATGCCAAGTTACAATTAATTTTAATAAAGTTAGAAAACCAGAAGTAGGTATTTGATGTACTAGAAGTGGGCATTTAAATTGTTCAAAATCGGTTATGGTGAGTGTGATATATAACTCAAAATATTATTAGAGTGTGTATTTCTGTAAAACCTTTTGAACCTGATATTTATGTTAATTTCTAGAGAATGTATTAAAGTACTTCGTATTGCATTAATACTTTTTGAGTTTATGGTCTGTTACTTAAATAATAGCCTCATAAAGAAAGTGACTTTTCTTATAATGGTTACTCAGTAAGCTCTAAAATTTTTATAAAACATTAAAATTTTAGTACATTTTATAGAAAGATGCATCTAATTTGCTTTAGTAATACTTTTACTAATATAAGTTATTACTTTTTTCTCTAATTGCTTTAAAGTTTTATAAAAATATTGCTGAAATTTCCCATATAATTATGATTTTTGTGAAATTTAGATAATTTATTTTAAATATTGTTTGTTAAATATTTGTATTTATTGATACGAGTCCTACAAAAGCTTTTATAATGTTTAAATATGCTGTTTTGTCAAAAAGTGCTCCGAACGTGTTTGGATACCTTAATGATTTCTGTAGCTAAAATAAAATTCGGAAGCAGAAAAGAACATTTTTTTCGTAGTTATATTATAATAATATTCTTAAAAAAATACTTTTTTAATCTTTTAATTCTTCAGAAGTTTGCTCGGTCAAATGGATTCTTTGAAAGCAGTCTGTTTTATGAATTTTTACCCTTCACTTCGTCTGCTCTGGCTTAAGATGTTTCGAAAAATTCCCATGTGTCTAAAATGAGTGGATACAACATCGCAGTCTCTGAGAACTTTGAACCTAATTGTTTTTATGAACCTATTCGACTATATCCTGTATTTGCAGTTTTTTCTGTGCAAACGTTGAATATAATTGGTTTCAAAGAGAGAGAATAAAATAAATTGTTAGTTTAACCACTCTAAAAACATGATTTCTCTTAAAGATGACTCCGAATATTCTGACAACCTTAACAATTCTTGGAGATTTTATGGTTAACGGTTAACCAGTAAAAAACAAAATAGGTTGAACAACTTAAAGACTCTGCCAGCCATTTTGAGTTTGTAAACGTATTGTTAATAATCCTGTAGAAATTTTACTTTCTTCTTTAAGCCTAGAACAAGCACATTCTAAATGAATGTAAGAAAGTTCATCCGAAATGAATCGGAATGCGCGTTCAATGAAATTGCCTTTCCCCCTGGAGTTAAGAAAAGATTAGCTTCAGGGGGTAACAATTTTAAATATCATCAGAAGTCGGAGATTAAATCTATTTCTATACAGAAATTTTTATTGCATCTTTTTTGTTCCATTACTCATTTTGCTTTCCTATTGAATTCTAATAAACTCGGCTTATATTTGAACCGGAAAATAGAAATTTCTAAGTACTTACATTGCTCCAACGAATTCAAAATGGCTGGCGTGTGTGATTATTTATTAACATCGCCTTATACGGCAACACGAGTTGCCACGGTAGCTTAGTGGTCATGGTTACGAACTCGTGGTTAGCGTGCACGTTAAATCTGCAGAGGCTCAAAGTCCTCTAGGACGGGATGTGGTAGTTAGGAGAGGATCTGCCGACTCAGATGTCCTCATCTCTTGATCTCGTCACTCGAGGCTCACAATTATGAGGCACGTCACAAATTATGTAACTCTCCTCTATAAAGCAACAGTGAGTGACTGTTCAGCTATAAGAGGGCTTTTGGCGACGGACCTCGTCCTTTTGAACCATGGTTAAGTGACGAGGACGACTCCTGAGCTGGCACCCCTCTCCTAACTACCTCACCACACCAAAGGGAGGACGTCTGAGCTCTCAACAGATTAAACGTGCATCGTTCCCCTTCACGGCGGGTCTTAAGTGGTACTGGGCTCAAACTCGTGACATGCCAGCGACGATCCAATACCTTGACCCCAAGGCTATCGTAGCCAGCCTATAAAGTAACACGAAGGATATTGGAGACAAACCTCGTAATTTTGAACCTAGGTCAAGTATCGAGAATGACATCTGATCTGGCAGATCTCTCTCCTAACTGTCACAGCACTCCAACGTAAGGACTTTGAGCCTTAGCAGATTTAAAGTGCACGCTAACAACGAGTTCGGGATCATGACCACTAGGCTACCGTGGCCACTCGCGTCGAAGGCTATCATCGGCTAATGTTAAAGTATAGGACCCAAATTCGGAATATTTTTTCATATATAAAAGTACTCGGACATTATATTATATTCTGTCTTCACTATCCTGTAGAGAATCACTTATTTTATCATATTGCTCATTTTTATCCTAGTTGATACATTTTTTCTTTTATAAAATGTGTTTCGCAATTTTTTCTCCTATACCGTAATGTTAAATGAGCTATTCCTTTACATTTTAAAAGGAAAAACTAATGATTTATGATATATTTTGAAATTTTAAAACATTATATTATAAACAAATCCATGAGTTACAATGTCACAAATTTTTATAAAAATTGAGGCATTTTTTCTGTCCAAAAATGTGCTCCGCGTTAAGTTCACGCTCTCGCACCTACGACGAAAATGGCCTTAATAAGCACCCACACACTCCAGCCATTTTGAATTCTTTGACGTAATGTAAGTACTTAGGGATTTCTATTTTCCTCTTCAAACCGTTAACGTTCCGTGAGTGAGTGAATATTAACTTCGCAATATTCAGCTACAGGAGGGCTTCTGGTGATGGACCTTATACTTTTGAGCCCTAGTCAAGTGACGAAGATGATACCCGAGATGGCATCCCCTGTCCTAACTTCCACATCACACCAACGGAAGTACGTTTGAGCCACGACAGATTTAACGTGCATCCCCCTCTACACGGTGGGTCTTTAGTGGTACTAGACTCGAACTTATGACACGCCAGTTGTGAGTCTGTTACCTTAACCACTAAGCTACCGTGGCCACTCGTTGACGCTTAGAGAAGGTCAAATAGACGATGTTATGAATCACTTCTGATCATTAAAAATAATGTGATTTAATAACTGCAACCATTTAAAAAAATCATAGGTCATTCTTTATAATTTTATATCGTTAAGCTACCGTTCTTCAAAGCAATAAAATGCTTGAATTCGGGTTTTTTTTGCCTCGGTTCTTTCTAAATTCAGTAATAAGAAACTAGCTAAGTAAAAGAGATAAATTAAAGACAAGTTCTCCTCAGGCAGTCACGCTATTCTCCTTTTTCTACAACTTTTCTATAATTGAAGCAATCATGATTTCTTCTTCTTTTTGGATCTGCCATTTGTGGCATGGCACTCCTTGAACTTTACCATGAGGTCATATTTTTATTTAAAGATTCTTGACGTTTTTCCTCCACTTTAAGCGAATGATTGATAATTTTTTAATGATCTGATTAAATTATTTCAAATGTGATAGTTTTATTAAAATACTGCCGTTTTCTTTTATATTTGAAGCACGAAATCTTAAGATCAATTGAAAATGGATGTTGCATAAGATTAATGCGAAGTTGTTTAAATTTATTTAGTTTTCACTTATATTATGCTACACATTTTTTGAAACAATTTATCGCAGATTATTGAAGAAATATTTACAAACCATAAAAGTGATGTTGGATTGTGAGCTATTAAAAGCCACTACATTTTTTAAAAAAAAGGTGAATATGTTTATGTTTCGTCGTAGCTAATGGAAAAAAAATGTAGAAATTCATTAATTAGTGAAAAAAGCTTTCCCAATACTTAATTTATTTATTTTAATGAATTTATTTTGATAGTAATTAAGGGGAGTTGGAAACCTCTGTTTCTCTATACTGACAATGTTAAATTGGCTGTTTTCGATGTACCTTTTCTTAAAATCTGTTTTATGTACATACTTGAAATTTTTCATAGTATTAAAGTACACCTCTCTCATTATACTAGAATGAGCTTTTAGCTAATTTTGAATTTTTTAATAAATTATGAAATATTTTATCAAAGATTGCGAAATTTGACCTATTTTTTACTTAAAAAATTTGTAAAAATTAAATGTTTGAGTTTTTTACAAAAAGCTCATTTTAGTATATATAAGACATCATTATAAATAATTCATATAAAATTTACATATCTGTGAACAGTAGTTTCTCAGAAAAGGTACATCGCACATTAAAATTTACATTTTGAGATAAATTGATTTTAATGTATACAGTGAGACTTCTAATCGACTCGGAAATAAAAGGCTCAATTTAAAATAAAAGATATATGTTTTGGTTTATATCAGTCGTTACAGTTTTAAGCAAAAACAAAGTAATTTGTTTACAATTTTCGCCATTAAAATGGGCGTAGCCCAAATTCAAAGATTATTTTAAAATACGTTTTTAGGGCTTCTAAATACCCTAGAGGTTAAAGTAAGGTGTTTTTAGAAAGGTTAAAATCTATACAGTTTGAAAATGTAAAAATCTCAAATTGTCAAAAAAATAAGATTTTAGCTTTCCAACACCCCTTAAACAATTTAAAGTGCCTTAAAAATGAAGATGAATATGTAAAAAGTATTTCTTTTTAGATGTATTGTTTACAAACATCGTGCTTCAAAGCAACCTGAGAGCTATTGTCGATGGACCTGTTTTTCCAACTACTATCAAGTGACGAAGACGACACATGAGTAAGCATGTTCTCCAAACTCATTTGTTCTTATTAAACGATTAAATTGAGCACGTGCCTCAGCTCACATTTTTGTTAAATACATCGGAATTTTGTTACATAATACTTAGAACTACCGTATTTACTCGAATTTAAGCCGCACTATATTTTACTACTGTAAAGGGTGCGGCTTAGAATCGAAGGTACAAAATTTCAACCCCTTTTAAAAAGAAAAATTCAACCGTCCATTCTGTCCACCTGCATCAATGATTTATCTCATTTCGCAGTTTATATCCAGTATTCAGTTTATCTTAAGCATCATTGTCTGTTCCTATTTAGGAAAAAAATTTTAATAACCTAAACATCAAAGATATCGGTAATAGTATCAAGGCGAGTTCATTACGGCACCTGTTTGAAAAGGGAAGCAATTTTATACGAAAGAAAACGGAAACAAAAAGCAGCGGCCACTGAACATTTGACACGGATGAAATAAATATTCATCGATGGCGTAAGTAAAATAATATAATTATTGCTTGTAAATCTATATACATATATTCAACAGTCTTTAGTATAATTATTTTACATTCTTCTGTAAAACATTCTGTATTACATAACAAATGCATTGAATGGCACGGAAAACGACAGCGTGTAGAAAAATGGCACCAATTCCGAACTCAGCTGTGACAATACAGAGTGACGAATCATTTTCGAAACTTAATATTGAGGGTTAGAGTAATAACACGTTCACGTGTGTAAAAATGATATTTTAACTTTTTATTATTTCTCATTGCTTTTTATTAAAATTTCTTAAGTATCCGTTATTGATGAACCTTTTACACATTTTTTTATTCCTTCTCAAAAAGGTGTAGAGAATTTGGGTGCGACTTAGAATCCATGACAACATTTTGAGAAATTTCGATGGCGGCTTAGATTCGAATAAATACGGTAATTTAGAAAAACTCAGGGAAGTCACCCATTTCATAACAATCGAATTTTTTCCTTTCGGCTAATGACTACATTATCCAGTGAGGCCAATTTAGCCAAGTGGTTCAAGCCATGAACTCGGGATCGTTCTGCCAAGTCGTGTGTTCATTGCATAGTGGAGCCGATGCACATTAAAACTGCCGCTGTTGTTCACTCGTTGGCATGTCGATACTGGGGGACGTGAATTCATGTATCACCATCATTACTCAACTGAGGTTCGAATTACCAGGTTCATTGCTAAAAAAATATACGATTTTCTTAGTGCAATTTTTTTATCCAGCTTAGTATTTTTTTTACATACCTATGTATTTTGAAGTTCTGTAATTCCTGTACTAATTTTAATCCGAGATTCGGTTCCACCCCCCATAGTCAGTTCCTTTATTCGGCTTGGTTCTGAAAATACTGAAAAAGCAACTTCACATAAATGTGAAGTTGGGAAAAGCAAGATGTATTTCAGAACTTTTTCTGCTAAACCCGGATAAACATGTTACATTTGTAACCAGAACTGTGTTAAAAAGTACAATCCTTTTACTTATTTTTCAAATACACATGCACCTGTGAAGCCACTAACTACTAACGAAGTAAGTTGTCTCTTAACGAAGTGTGGTATATTCCCGCGTGTCACACCGGACCATCAAACGACTCACAAGTCTGTTTTCATTTGACTCATGAGAACGTAGAATTAGGCGCAACTAAACACGGTGCAGTGCATATCCCCGCCAATAGTCAGTCCGTACCCTTGGGGGTACGTGTACCACACTTTGGGAAACATTGGTTTAGAGGATTATTTCATGGGGCTCTCTAAAGAGTTTGCAGATCTACAACCCTAAAGGTGAGCTTCGTCCCCCCTTGGGCATTTCATCAAAAGCCCTCGAATTTCTTCGTGTAATCAATCAATAAATCAATACATGGCACAATAATGCATTCGATATTTGAATACCATTCGGAAACCTGAAGATAAATAATTTTTTTCTGTTAAACTTTGAGTTGGATTTTGATTTACGTGGCACTGTGAATCAGTACAAAGGTTATTAGTAACGGACCACCGTAATTTTGAAGCACAGTCAAGTGACAAGGTCGATACTTGAGTTGACACCTCAAACTCCTAACTTCATCCCCTCACCAACGACATCTCGACATCTATGGAGACTGGAGTCTTTTCACACACACAGACTCCTCCACTCCATATCTGGAACTGAGTGGACTTTGCGATGTGATCTTGGTTTGGGGGGGTGAGAAGGTGTGGCCTCGGAGAGCGGGAACCAATGGTGAGTGGCAGATTTCCGACTTTTAAAAAGGATGATTCCTACTGGTTTGTGAGCTTTTGGACTTTAGGAGAAAATTGACTGATCGATATAAAAAATTAAACTATTGAATTAAGAGGGAAAATGGAAAGTAAAATAAAAATAGAGTAATAAAATTAGAAACATTGAAATTAAAGAAAAAATATTAAGTAATAGAAATTTACAGAAAATAAAATAATCAAGGACCCCGCTTCAACTAACATAAGCGCTTGTTGCTTAAAATCTTTGGTTTTTTTCTTAAGAGAGGGAAGAATTTGCTTTAATTTTGGAAATTGCTTAAAAATATTGGCTACAGTTTTAAAAAGAGCAATCATGTCGTAGAAATCAAAGGTATTGTTAACATTAGAGGGGGAAATTTGAGGAGTGCTTTGTCTTTCCGATTTATTATTGTTATCAGAGGGGAGGGGGAAGTCATTACTTTCAACTGTTCCAGAAACAATGTTGGCGAAGGACAATCCCTCAACAACATTGTTACTGGTAAACTTCTTGCTATTCCTATTGAAAATGGGAGCACCTTTCCTAGGTTTAGGAAATCTGGGACATTTAAGCTGAATTCACACCAAAACTGTCAGCGTCGCGCGTTGAGCGTCTAGCCAATCAGAGACCTCATCTCGCCCGAGATGAAGTCTGATTGACTAGACGCTCAACTCTCGACGCTGACAGCCTTGGTGTGAGTGAGTGAGTGAGTGAAGATTAACGTCGCACTGTTCAGCTGCACGAGGGCTTTTGGCGACGGACCACGTAATTTTGAACCATGGTCAAGTGACGTGGACGACACCTGAGCTGGCACCCCCTCTCCTAACTACCACACTACACCAACGGGAGGACGTTTCAGCTCTCGACAGATTTAGCGTGCATCGCTGCCCTACACGGCGGGTCTTTAGTGGTACTGGGCTGGAACTCGTGACAAAGCCAGCCACGATCCGATGCTTGTACCACTCGGCTACCGCGGCCCAGCCTTGGTGTGAATGCAGCTTTAGTGTAACAGGCGGTACGCCCGTACACTTCGCAGTTTATACAGTAGGGATTATCCTGACACTTCTTAATTTCGCAATCTTTAGTTAAGTGATATTTTACACACACTTGAGACACCTTGGATTCATGTGGCAGTTAGCTGCCGTGTGGAAAAAATTGTTGCAATTGTAACATTACGTGATACCCCGAGTGAAGTACCCCTCAACTTTGACTTCCTTGTATCCCAAGCGGGAAAAATCAAAAACTGTGGCATTTTGGGCGTTTCTATGAAGAGTTACTATGTAAAAGGGGAGTTGAAGTTTAGTCTTTTTAGAAATCAGTTGATTACAACTGCTAACATTGTAACCAATATCTTCGAGATCAGTAGTTATGTCTTGGGGCTTAGTGCATCTCAGCAAGCCTTTAATGACTACTTTAATCGGAATTTTCTTCATTCGGTTGTATTACGTAAAATTCAAAGGATTTTTTTATCTTCATCGATAAAATAGATTAGGCTTCTGTAGTCGTCGTGTGTCAGTGAGAAGTCTGAGGTAATCCCCAGACGATTTAGGTTTTAAATTAGGAATTTAATATTTTAAATTAGCGGTAAGGATATTTAGTTGATCTCTATAATCCTTTTTAATTAAGAAAACTGGAGGGGGTTGGGAGTAGGGATTTTGGTCGTTTGATTATGAAGGGGTTCTGGGCCTTGCTCTAGGTTTGCAAAAGAATTTTGAATATCAACTGGTTGAAGTACTTGATTTGGAGTGGTAGGTCGGGCAGTTTTACTTGGAAAGACAAAGTCATCCGGAATATTTTTACTATTTTTAATTTTCTGGTGTTTTTTTTATCATTATTGTTATGTTTAGAATTATCAGTTGGTTTAGTAAAATTTTTAGCTTTAGGCTCTAGAGTAGAGTGATAAGGCAATTAGTATCTACACAGGGGAGGGGGGCATAATCCAAAGATCACTTACAAATCTGTCTCTTGCTTCTTTGGTCTCCTGGATGTTCCGGATGATGTCATTGGAAATACTAGTTTCATCCTTGATAGTTTTCTGGTAGTCCAGGAATATCTTATATTCTTCAATCAGTAGATCTTGTTGTTTCAATCTAGTTATGGCTTGCCTACGTCTGGAACAATCGGAAGCAGGCGTAGTGGGATTTGAAGTTTCAGATCTGGTCGATGTTGAAGATCTTGATTTGAATGAAACTTCCAATTTTGTTGACGTTGAATCTATTTCGGTTTCCGAATCACTCATCATTCAATAGAGGCTACCCCCTTAACCATAAAAGCTCTGGAAAGGACTTTATGAGCTCTCTCTGGCTAAACAGGAAATTCAATGAGAGCTCAGACAAACACGTCTGAACTGCTCGGCGTCTTCAATCCGTAAATAATCTTTTCCTTGTTTTCCCCTCACCAATGAGAGGGTTTTGAACCACGACAGATTTAACATGCCTTATACGTGATGAGTCTTCATTGGGAACTAGGTTTCGAATCCAACCCCGAATTCGGGACCATAACCACTTGACTACCACTACCACATTTAACATCAGAGAATGTACTATGAAAGGAACTTCTGAAAAATTGTTCTATTTTAAAATGCATTATATATATAATCCAGTCTTCGCCAACCTTTGTTGTTGTTTTTGTTACTTATGACACTGACCAGCAGTAACATCACATCAAGGTCCACCAAATTCATTACGGCAAGGGGGCTGAATTGTACGCCCGTCGTTAGCCGCAACTCTGAGGAACATGCAGGTGACAGTACTGTTTGGCTCGGTTTCACTCCAATTTTGAGGGAGAACACCCTGGGAGTGGTGAGGGACCTCCCACCTCCCTTCCCCTTCCACCAACCTCAGAAGAGTACTTGCGGCTCTACGGCTATTTAAAGTACCGACAAAGGCACTGTACATTTACAAAAATCTATGCCTTCTCCGGGATTCAAACCAAGATCCTACGGTGCAACAGTCAGCACCAGTAGCAACTATACCAGATGGGCAGCTCATCGCCGCGGATCAGTCAACGTTTGATAACTTTATCATGGCCCACTGAGAATGAGACGTTGATTATTTATAATTTAGATTGTTTCGATTTAATAATTTTAATTTTATTGTATTTAAATATGAGTTCAGAATACAGTACAGTCACATCCGTCAATATTAACGTCGCACTGTTCAGCGACACGAGGGCTTTTGGCGACGGACCACATCAAGTTGAATCATGGTCAAGTGACATGGACGACACCTGAGCTGGCACCCCCCCTCTCCACAACACACCAACGGGAGGACGTTTCAGCTCTCGACAGATTTAACGTGCATCGCTGCCCTACACGGCGGGACTTTAGTGGTACTGGGTCGAACTCATGACAAACCTGTATTGATCCGATACCTTGAATACTGGGCTACCGCAGCCCCACGCTTCCTACGAAATAGCGATTAATTGTTGTTATAGTTGGTAGTTTCATTCTTAATTTGTAGTTTCAATCTGAATGTTTATATGTTATATGGACTTATAGACTGAATTTTCACTGTACACAAATTTTAATTATTTGTGTTTGTGTGTAATGAAAATGACCTTTTTGACTAACATAAATTTTATTACTTTTTCAAGCGGTTTTTTGGGAAAACATTTAGAGATTTTTCAACTTACTCGATTGAATCACTATCAAATTATCAAATTATCTTACTATCAAATTGTAGAACATATTCCCAAATTAACCATATGTCGCATGTATTATTTTACACGCCTTTTTTTAAAATTAAAGCTTCTTTACGCGCACGCTTGATTTGGGGAGTAAGCTGGTGAATGTGTGTCGAGAGCGTTACGAAAAGTGTGATCGGGCGAGGCGAACGGAAGTTGAGAGGGAGATTTAAGTTAGTGAAGATAGAAATTTCAGTCAGTAGTTCATTGCGGGTTTGCTAGCGTTATGCGAATGGTGATTTCTTGATTACTTTGTAATTTCATTTCGTTCTTGAAAAATTTTATAAATTAATATTTGGTTCAATACATTAAATATTCTACGTTTAAAGTGAACAAAATTGTAAATTCATTTTAAAGTTCCTATTTTGTGAATTAGCAACTTCGAACTCATGGATATTTTATTACGATATATTCACGAAATCGATATTGGTCAATCATCAATTGATGATATATCTACTGCTCACTGTGTTTTGGACGATGGAAAAACATCATAATGGTAGTTGTTTACATTTCGCCCAATAACACAGTCAATAATATTATAAAGTTTTTATACAAAAGACTTATGATTTACGATCGAGTAAGCTCTCAAGAATTAGGAGAAAACTATCATACGTTGCCACTCATTTTAGCAGGAGATTTCAATGTTAATTTCGCGTCCGAAGATGGACAACTCTTGTTAAACTTTCTATAAGATAAAGTAGAATTATAAATAAATAAAGTAAATAATAACTGAAATGAGCCTACCACAAGACATGAAACAACAGTCGATGTAGTTTTCTCTAGATATCTTTCTAATTTCGAAAACGTATGTATCTTGTTTCTCATACCATAAGCATTTTGTATCGGTTTTACAATCAACCACAGTAATTACTGATGTATCCGATAGTGAAAATAATGAATAAAAATAAAAAATCTATTCAGCACAATATTAATTTATCGATGGTAACGAATAAAAAATTTAAGTATTTGTAGAAAATTAATATATGTTTATGAATATACATGTATATATATTATATAAATATATAAACACATATACATACATATAGATGGAGCTAAAGAAGTTTCACTTCAGTCGTGTGGTCTAAAGCAGTGCTCCGCAACCTTTTTATCGCTGCGGACCGGTCTACATTTCATAATTTTACCGCGGCCCTCTCAGGGTGGGACACGTTGATAGTCTATATTTTAGATTATTTTGATTTAACAATTTTAATTTAGTTACATTTAAATATGCCTTCAGAATAAAATATAGTTACACCAAAAATGAATAAAAGTGATTTAACGTGGAATATAAAGTGACTTCCGCGGAAAGTTGCACAAATCCGTGAGAAATGCACCACTTTAAATAAAATGGCAATAGTTTAAATGTTCTTTAGGCGGTCCGGCACCATTTGATCCATGGACCGGGGGTTGAGGATCACTGGTCTAAAGTACACTCGTATTTTTTTTGCTCTATTTTTTTGAGGAACGTATCTACCTCGTAAAAAGAGTTGGGTGTATAAAAGAATAAAACAAAATAATAAAAAACAAAAAAACTACAAAAAAAAAAATTTTCTATAAAAAAAAAGGATGCTCTGAAATAAATTTTTTTAAAAAAAAAAGATTTGGAGGCGTTCGGAGTCGTCATGCCCTGGGCCCTGCCGAGCTACTGTTTACTTCCGAAGCGAGAAAGTCTTGTCTCTTTCTCTGCCTAATTGGGATGAGAGCATCATCAATCCGGTTTGGAGGGTCGCCGCGAGCTTATAAATTCCTGCTCGTCGCGAGCCCTCGTCAAATGATCCTCTCGATTTCGTTTTCCATGCGCCCTCCGACATGCGTCACCCATTCGCCGACCTCTGCGGGATCCTGGGCCCCCTCCTCTTCCTTCTCGTGACAGGGGCCCGCGCGGGGGACGCCGAGTTCGAAAGTAAGCGCCCTTTTTTGTTTACTTAAGTCTTTCGATGATGTGTCTGTCTTTTTACTCTAGAATTCCTTATTATTTTGGGAAAAGAAATTTTAAATCTTTTCCTTGTCTGCATTAAAAAAATAATTAATGTTTTATATCAGATCTTTTCCCCTTTGTAATACTAAATATGAAATTAAAAAAATTTTTTTGACTTTTTTAAAATTTTAATTTAGAATATTTTGTATTTAATATATATAAATTTCATTTTATTCCATATAATTCTTAATATACTCTTTTATTTTGTTTAATTCATATTTTATACCTTAGTGATACGTTCAAATCGGTTATTATTTTGATTTCGTAGAGTCAATTATTATATTACATTTTTTAACATTAAAAAAAATTTTATTTTATGATACAATTATATATATTGAAATTCTAAAAAAATGTGTCTATATTTTAAAAAATACTGTCTCTGATAAAATCGTTTCTTTTTCTGATATACACACACAATCGAGAGTTGTTTACTAACGACAAATTTTATTCTATTTTATGAATAAAACTTATAAAAAAATAAAATATACGTTCTTTTATTTTATAGGATTACTAAAAATGTATTAACCTTTTACGTAATTAACGACGTTCTTGAAAATAATAAAAAATAAAGAATACTACAGTATTTTTTTTTCTTTCGTGCAAAAGAAACAAAAGTTTCCTGAGTAGATGGGAATGAAGGGGAAAAAATTATTCTATATATTAAAATTACATTATGTCAGACAGAATAGAATAATGGTTCATTTTTTTTAAAGACTTATAATCCAATATTAATTCGACATACTTTGGTGATCTTTGTGATTCATTCTGTAGCGTTACATATTTAATTGTAATATATGTTTTTGTTGTGACCTTTAAGAGGATTTTAATTTTTTGATGAGACTTTACAAAGTTTAATCATATTCTTATATGTATATCCATTATATTTATTCATATTCATTATATCTTATTTAGCGATTTTACTGTTTTATCAACTCTATTTCAAATAATTACAATAATAAAAAAATATACAATGTTATATGGTAATCTTTCTGAAAAATATATGCATATTCTAATTTTTAATTTTTTTTGAAAATTTTAAAGTTTTTAAAAACGTCTGATATTGATTTTATAAAATGATTTTCAAAAAAAAAATCCCGTAAAACATTATTTCCGTATATTTCTAAATGCCATTTTACATCTTCACTTCGTAAAATCTTTTTTTTTCTTTAATTATTTTTGATTATTTCAGAGAGAGAGAGAGAGAAAGAGAGAACTGTGTTATTTTTTAAAAGAAAATTTTCTTTTTTAATTTGTGACAACACACGCACAAATATATATATATATATGTTAAATGGATTTAACAAAAGTATTTGTTTAAATTTTTTCTTCATATAAATAGAAGAAAGTTAGGTTGGTATTATTAGGCATATTAGTTGGTTTGAATTTGAAACAAATTCAAACCAACTATCCGAAGTTTGTATCAGAAATGTATAAAATGAAAACAGCTTCGTGTTGAACTTGTCCGATTCTGAGATCCCGGATTTAATATCAGATCTTTTTTGCAATCTTTTTAAAAAATAAATTCTCTCTCGCGCGTAGGTGCTAAACGTGCTGAATGTTACTATACACATGATTTTTTATATTTATAAATATTTCTTTTAACATTACATGGCTTAAAACATTTTGCAAATTAAAAACCCTTATCTCGACAAGTATTTGACAGAAATGAATAGAATGCACTAATTTAATGTAAATTTTTTTTTGTTTTGTAATTATTATTCTTACACTTTGTATTTACTTTAAACGATTTTTGTGTGTTCGAAAATTAACGCGTTAGTTCGTTACATATTAATTAAATAATTAATTAATTTTTTACATAATTCATTAAAATATACTTTAAAATGGCAAGTATATTTAATCAATTAATATAGTTCAACAATTGAATGTATGTCATTAAATTACATGAAGCAATAATAATTAGGTACATTTTCATTAAAAATGTCATTTTAGAGATCTTTCCAAATAATTTTTTCTGTCTTTCCATTTATATCCAAAAATGCGCTGTTTCACTTTAAAATAAATTGTGTTATTATGCCGATATATTCATTGGAGGAAAAAGCGTTTACGTAACTCTCACCTATTATGAAAAAGCTTTCCAATATTCTACTTTTAAATAATATATAAAAAAAATTAAGTCAATTCCCTTAGGTCAACAAAGAAAATTTTTATTCTAGTTACTTTTTAAGAAATAGTTACAATTAATATAAAAATATGTATATACATATGATAGAATCACACTATTAATTGACAAAATAGAAACCGATTTTCTACGCAATTTTCCATTTCCCTTTCTATATAGGGTGTTGGACTATTTTTTTTGTTTTTGATGCTATTTATTTATTAATTAAATTTAATTATTCTAATAAAATAGTATAGTAAAAAAAGAAATTACATTCTCAGAAATTAGGCTATCCCAGGTGGGATTCGAGCCCACGACCTTTGGATTAGAAGTCCATTGCGCTAGAAGTTTGGATTATAAGCCCTACAACGAACGGTTTTCCTTTCTAAAATGCTGTAGGATTATTATTTTTCTTTGTTACTTTTTATTCATTATTTAATTTAATGATTAATTAATATTTGGAAAAACTGTATTAAAAGCAAGTGTTATCCACTACAAGATTAAAAAATGTATTTGGATTTGAATGGATGAATAGAAAGTATTTTATTAACGATTGAAAATTTCAACCAGATATATATATATATATATATATATATATATATATATATATATATATATATATATTATAGGGAGAGAGTGAACTAATAGTAGGAATTAAAAAAAAAGGCTACGGTGTTTGAAATGTGAAAAACGTTCGTCATTTAATTAAATTCTAAACATTAAGTAGATCAATTTGATATATTCTGCTTAAAATGTAGTTGACTACGTTTAGAACTGTGATTTTGAAAACACGCAAAAATGAATATGTTTTTTAAATTTTATGTCCCTTTATTTAAAATACACATAAAAAGTTGTTTTAAGATATATTTTCAAAATGTTCTCATTTTATGAAAAAATGTTTCTATTATAATAATAGTTTACCAATATATAACTAAAACTTCTGTAAAGAGCCTGGACTAGAATTTTTTTGTTCTAGTTCAAGCTCTGAACAGAAGTCCCAGTGATACATAGGCAAAATATTATTTTATAGAAACATTTTTCATAAGATGAGAACGTTTTGAAAATTATCTGCCAAGAAAAATTGTATTTGAGTAATTTTTTCGTGAAACAGAATTCTCAAGACAGCTTCTTTTGTATATTTTAATTCAAGTGACACTAAATATGTGTCTTTCTCTCTCAAAAAAGTTATTCATTTATATGCTTTTGCAAAAAATCTAGCTACCGAACGTAGTCGGTCCTCTTAAAGCGTGAAAAACTCTATTACTTCATATGATTCAGAAACTCTCAAAGATATTTTTTTAACATTGTAGTAAAAAAAGTCTCTCTTTTTTTTAAAAAAATATATTCTCAATTTTATAAAAAACTTATTTTTTCCTTTAAAAAAATCCTAGCTATGCTGATGCTTTATAAATGAGTTTTCTATGAATGTGAGTTTACACATGCGTTTTCTTTTTCTTCTTGAAGCGATGAATGTCTTTTTACTAAACCCCAATCCATCACTCTGAGGGGAGTGCAAAAGTGTTCGAGCGAGCCATTTTGAATAATTTCTTAAAGTGTCTAAGGGTTTCTAAGAAACGAAAGACTTCAGAAAATTACAAAAAAAAAAAAGAATTCAGAAGACGCGGTGAAGTAATTAGGGAGGAAAAAATTCAAATCTTCAAATAATGAGGAAAATTCGACTTAACGATCTCTTTTTAAATAGACTTGATTTGGGTAGAAATAGATAAAATGCTTATAAATAGTTATATTCCCTCCTATTCCTTTTATATGTGTTTTTGACTCATAAATTCTGGTTAAGAAGATTTGAAATTATCATCTGTAAAATTTTTAAGCGAAAAATTTAATATGTACTAGAAGAACAGAATACAATGTATAAAAAGAACATAAAGGGGTTTTCCAGAACACTTCATATTATTTGCATAGGTATCTGCTTAAAAAAATAATTTATTTCCTTTAGTATATCCTGTGTATTATTATTCCTATTTATAAAATTCTTTTAACGAGGACATTAACTGGTTTTCGATTATTAACCAAAGACAGATTAAAATTAGTGAAATTTTTTTTAAAGCATCTGTTTTAAATTAAACAAAAATGAGTACAATCAAACGGTTTTTATTTGATTAGCTTGTAAGTGGTCGCGCAATTTGTAAGTTAACTAAATCTGGTAACTGAAATCTAAGGAAATTATAAAAGCTAAATAATTATTTTTTCTTAAATAAAATATATTCCAGTCGGTAAAATCACAGTTTAGTTCACCTTTCGCGACGTAGATAAAAAGGGGGGGAGGAAGAAGAAGGATGGGAAAATTGCACCAATAACGGATACTTTTTGTAGTTGATCAAGTATGACTACTTTAACACGGTTACAAATTGCAAGAGTCGCTGCGAATATCACCGTCATGCCACTTAACAGAATGAAAAATATCACTTTTGCTATGCCCAACGTCTCAGTGTTCCAGATATTAAGTTGACCAGTTTTTTTTAATAATGAAATGGAGAACGTGCGCGAAAAATTTAAGAAAAAGTTACAACGTAAATATATGAAACATTTTATTAATTCAAATAAAAATACGCTATTTACGCTTGCATTCCTTTTAATTATTTACTTAAACGAGTGTTTTCCCATTGAATATTTTTGTCAATATATCGTTTTCTAATTTATCGGAAATTTCGGATTAAAAAAGATCCTTTATATTGGGTTTACAGTAAGCGCTACAGCTAAAATATCAACATTCAATCTTGATTTTTTACTTGTCCAAATTCATTACCAACTGAAAAAACTCTTTCAAACTCTGCATTAGCTCCACAGGTCAGCACAATGTAAATTCAAAAAGAATAACTGAATTATCATATGGTAAGTGTTCATTTTTGAACACTTATTTCCATCAGTTTCAGCATGCTGATTTACCAATTGTTCCAAATTAGTAGAATTTAAATATACATTCAATCTTCTAATTTATTTAAGCAGACCATTGTCATCGACTTTAATATTAAGCATTTCTTTCGATAAAAACTCAACAAAATCTTCTATATCTGCCCAATTTACTTGCGATGAAGTTAAAAAACACCATTGAAAATTGTTATTTCTTGTGATATTTGTTTCAGACATGTTGGATACATGTTTGGTTCACCTCTGAATAGAGATTAGCAGATCAGTTTTAAGATATTGAAAAGGAGGACAAGTAGGAGGACACTTTCGGAGGAAGGACAGATCCTATAAAGGAGGACTGTCTTCCCTAAAAGAGGACGGTTAGTCACCTTAGAGATATGATACTGAGGACTGTTTTACAGTCCGGATGCCCACATGAAAGCGCCTATTCAACGCAAGAGTCGTTTCCAATAGCCCTCGCGTTGCTTTAGAGATCTACGTTAATAAACACTAACTCACTCATCCAATATGGCATAGACATACGCCAAGTTGGCAATAAATAAAGGTGGGGATTAATATAGGATAAACACATCTTCGTACTTGAGACGAAAGATAAAAGCTTCTTTGGTACTATACGGTTAGGTTGGCTCAAATATCACCTAACAAGTACTTTGGATGACGACACTAAAGATGATCAAAATTAAAGCTACCTAGTGTTATTGATTTTTCTAAATTCTTAATGAAAACATTGTGGAGCACTACACGAACAATGGTTGTGGTTGACAAGATTTCATCTGCAACCAATTGCATATCAACAATTTATCTCCTGCGTCCAAGCAATCGAACAGAGGCGTCAGTTTTGAGGAAAGTAAAAATTAACTACCGTAAAATCCGGCGTATAATGCGCTCCGCCGTAAAACGCGCACTTATATTTTCAAGCTGTAGTTTTTAATTTTTAGGTTTATTCGTCGTATAACGCATACGCCCTTTTTTACGAATTAACCTGAAAGGTATAGATTAAATGCTCTTATATCACTTCAGAATCTTATGTTTCTTATGTTTTAAAATCATTTATTCGAGGTATTATCGTAGACGTTTGAAAAAGTGCAGAAAACATTTAAATCAACCCTTTAAGTTCATTAGGTATGTCATTTATTTTAAATAAGCAGTATTCCGATCTGCATAGAAGTCTAATTTTTTTATGCTCATCTCTTTTTTAAATTTTAAAGCTATCATTTTATACCCGGCGTATAATGCACACCCATGCACTCAAAGGGCGCGTTATACGCCGGATTTTACGGTAAATATAAATACAGAGAAAAAATAACACAACTAGAGATTGCAATATCAGAGCAAATGTTCAATACCAGTTTTCGTATTTTTTAGGTCTTAACACCGGGATACCGGTTTTAATACCGATAGAAGAAATTTTAGAAAAAGAAAGGAAACACACACGTGTGTTTTCTTTCCACGTGTAACTTATTAATTATAACAGTATATAAAGAATCACAGAAAAGTAAATGAATATCTTATTTATTTAAATAAAAAAAGTGTAAATATCACTACTCAGTCTGTTGTCTTCAACATATAAATAAGTATTATGAACTCTCAATTTTATGTTCTTTAAAGTTATTCTTATTCATTATTATGCGTTATTATTTATGGTAATATATATAATAAATCGGAAAAATATTTGAACCTTAAAGTATTATATGCAAGTAAAATGTAAATAACAAACTCATCAATTCAAAAAAATATATCGAAATATTACGCACTTTCTTCACAACTACAACCTTCACAGATAGGAATATGCGACTATGAATTCCTGCGCGTGTGCAGTATCCATCTAATAGGATAGTTTTGGCTCGCCCCTACGGATGGTTCACATATTTTATCACTTCATTTCACTTGATTGTACGATGCAACTTTGTATTCTGTCTAATTAATTTCGCCCATTTGGGGGACATAAAAGCAAAAACGTAAACTATTTTGCTACGTTGGCAATTCCTGAACATACAGTGGAGACAATTTTAAAAAATTCTAGTGTAAATACAGAAAAAACTAAAACTAACTAACATCTAAATCTAACCCCAGACTCTGTACATCTCAATCAGCGTAAGAAGCAGCACAAACTCTTATTCGTGTATGTTTTCTTCTCTCGACTGTACCTGAGAAGGGTGTTTTGTACAAACTGGAAGATGCATCTCCCTTCATGTCATCTAACACCATAAAACTTAGAAGGAAAACGTGGGGCCTTCATAGAAACTAGAACTGGAACTAAATGATATTTACTTATTTAAGTAATGACCATTTAAAAATTTGTAGAATTAAATAAATAGCGATATAAATGTAAGTTTCAGAGATTAGTAGTGGTCACACACATAACCAATTCTATATTTCAAAAAGTAGAACACCACTTATTGTAAACGTGGACAGGTATTGTAAACATGTATTTGCAAACGGATATGTTACTTTTGATATCTTTACAAAAACTACACTCATTGACAAAAAAATTAGCGCACCAAGAAGGAGTCGTCAAAATGAAACAAAATTTTACATACGTAATGACTACTTTGATATAAGTAAATGATTAGAAAATCAAAGAAAAAAGATAATTTATTTCAGCGAAAAAGGCAAAAGAACGGAGGATTTAATATTCTGTTGAACTCCCTCTGGCGCAAATGCACGATGCGATACGATCGGGCATTGAGGCATACAAGTTCTGTATGATTTCGTTCATGCATATGAGACATTTCGTTCCATATTTGTTGTAACCTTGCCTCTAGTTCGTTCAAACTCGTGAGATGCCCAAACTTGCCATCCAAATAATTCTAGGTATGCTCGATTGGAGACAAATCTGGGGATCGGGCAGGCCAAGGAAGGGTAGTAACAGTGCAGAGACAGTCTTGTGACACCCTTGCCGTGTGAGGCCGAACATTGTCTTGTTGAAAAATAGCTCCTGGGAGCCATTGCATGAGTGGCAACACATGTGGTTGCAGGATGTCATGGACATACCGCTGGGCTGTCATGGTGCCATGGATCAATACTAGGGATGACCGTTTATTGTAGGCAATGGCACCCTATATCATCACACCAGCTGTGGGAGCAGTGTGTCACTGAAAAGCAAAGGCAGGATTGAGGCGTTCACCACGGAGTCTCCACTCACGAACACAATTGTCATCACTGCTGAGATTGAATCTGGATTCGTTGCTAAAGATGACCTGGTTCTATTCCGCTGCACACAGTCCAGTTTCCTCGTGCGTGGTACCACTCCTAACGAAGGCGTCGATGGTTGGGTGTCAAGGGCAGAAAACGTAATGGGTGGCACGATCCCAAATGTCCTTCAACCAGACACCTTCTTATGGTTCGAGAAGACACAGGGGCCCCTAGTGAAGGTGCTACCTCTGTCTGGATGGCGGCCGATGAAGCAGTTGGCTGTACGCGTGTATTTCTTACGATGTGGCTGTGTCTTCTCGACGACTGGTCTATCGAGGACATCCTGAGCCTGGCCGTGTAAATCAGTGATCCGCAACCCCCGGTCCGTGGATCAAATGGTGCCGGGCCGCCTGAAGAACATTAAACTATTGCCATTTTATTTAAAGTGGTTCATTTCTCTCGGATTTGCGTAACATTCCACGGAAATCACTTCATATTCCACGTTAAATCACTTTTATTATTCATTTTTGGTGTAACTATATTTTATTCTGAAGGCATATTTAATTGTTAAATCAAAACAATCTAATATATAAACAATCAACGTGTCCCACCTTCAGCGGGCCGCGGTAAAATTATCAAACTTTGACCGGTCCGCAGCGATCAAAAGGTTGCAGAGCACTGGTGTAAATGACATCTCTCGGATCCACTGGTCCTAACACCTCCTCAAAACACAATCAGAGCGGCCTAATTGACGAGCTACTCACCTATCTGACCACTCAGCTTCCATCATACCGATGACTCTCCCCATTTCAAACTGTGACAGCAGATCATATTGTCTTCGAAAACGGCGTAATGGTATGCCTACCTCAGATCTTCCTGTGTAAGCGATTCAGCACACTCAAACAAACATTGGTTACCTGTTTTATACTCCACGGAGAACGACGTTAAACGCTGTCTACTGGCTATACGTAATGCGCAATCACGTTGCATTTCTAATCATTTGCATATCTCCCCAACATGTTCCTTCACGCGAAGTTTGGTTAAGATCCCGCAATTATTTCTTGGTGCACTAATTCTTTTGTCCATGAGTGTATTTTCTTACTATTAGCGTTGATAGGTTAACGATTGTGTCTTGTCGTTTGTCACGCTTGTACCGTCATAGTATTCCTGCAGTTTTTATTGTTGTATTTATTCTGCAGTTATACTAATATACGATGTTGTCGTATTTCTGTTAGGTATACACGCTATTAAAATAATATTCATTATTCCCCCCCCTTACGTCCAATTGCAAGAAAAAAAACTATACGACGGAAATAGAATAGTTAATGTAGGAGAGTAAGGTTTTTTCTTTCCTTCTTTGGGAAAAAAGGTGTCTTTTTCTATGTGTGCGATACGGTTTTAATTACTTTAAAAATGAATGCAAATAAACACTACTTGTCAAAAATGCAAATAAACACTACTACTTAATATAAATTATTTATTTTAAAAGACGAACTCGACAAGATGCACTTCAAAAGTACGAAAATGATGAAAACAATAATGTATCTAAAGATTTCTTAAGAACATTTTAGTTATAATGTTGTCTTCGTTTATGTCAAAGAGCCCAAATCAAACTTGAAACACATTTTCGGGCGAAGAACTTTTCCAGTTTGATTTCCCTTGCGACTTTGTAATGCAAACACCTGATTATTATGCAGTATGTTCTAAAGATTTAGAAACGCATTCCAAAAAGGCGTAATTTTCTTTCTCTTTAAAACATAACTCTTTAACTCTTTTTAGTCTTAACAGTACACGGGTACTTAACACTGCATGATAGCTATTATATGCCTGAAAAATGCACTGATTCAAAAACAAATAATAATATTATAAAATACACAGTTCTTTTACGGGTAGAGGTCAGAATGTAATATTTATGTTCTAGTGCCTTTTTCACGCAATAAAGGTTTCGATTTTAGGGCCTTTTCTTTAACATTACACAAAGACATCCTTAACCGGCGTGTTCACTGGCCAAGAGATTTACATTGTAAAGAAAATTCAGTTTTTAAAAGAAAGTAAATTATACGGTTAACGAGTATAATATATATTCCTATAGACCCTTTATAAGATACTAAAACTAAAAAAGTAAAAATAAACAGTTATTGTCTAATAAAAAAGTAAAGTGCGATTCTAAATTTCCCCTTAATATTTTCCTTCACGAAAACTAGTCATTAATATTCATAATTTCTTTTGTGAATCTGGCAATGATACCAGTTTTTTGTTGAGGAGTTCTATGCTCTGAATTTCAGCTGGACTTTCTTAAATATTTTCTTCTTATTTCCTTTTTTCTCTTTAATTTCTTTACAGGATGTGGCATCGGCCCGGTTCTGACCAGTAGGATAGTCGGTGGCAACGAAACAGAGCCCAACAAATGGCCTTGGCAGGTAAGAAGAGATCCCTTGATGATGGGAATATTAGTACGTACCCGAAACAAATAGAGAAACAAAAGTGGCTCTCATTAAGTAATAGTCTCATTCCGATGGACTGTGGACGAAATAAGAATTCCTTTCTTGATTTTAGTAAAAAAGAAGAAAGGAATTTCTTTTATTTCTACAAACGATAATGAATCAGAAATATCTGAGTGGCTATTAGAAGAAAACCAAGAATAATTGTTGTAGAGCTATTAATACGAATACCAGAAACCAAAGGGAAAAAAAAGAGAGAGAAAGTGAAATAATTGGTCTTAGATTGTAAGATACACTCGAGTCTTTAGATTTAAATTAAGTTGAGGAAAATGAAAAAAAGTATTCTTAAACTTTAAGAGAGCATTTTAAAATACTCCTGCTTAACAATGAATTTTTAAAAAAATATTTATTCGCATACAAACTGTAAAACTAAAGCTATTTTTGAAAAAAATTAACTACGAGTAATATTTTCAAATAATAATAATAATAGATAAATAAAATAAATTAATAAGTTTATTTTTCTTGAACAAATTTGATTTATTTAAAATATATAATAATTAGAAAACAGAAAGTGTTTTTTTATTTTGTTAAATAAATTTTTTTTACCATTTTAATTTAAAACACACATTTGCAAGCGAAATTTCTGTATAAAGAAGAAAAAAAAAAAGGAAAAGTGAGACAAGATTCGCAACACTACCATAATAATTTTAGTATAATCTCACTTTTTCAGCTGGAAAATTTCTGAAACTTAGAAATTGTGTATAATCTAGAAAAGTTATACTCAACCTGTGGCTCGCGTGTGGCCCACCGAGCCTTTTTAAATGGCCCGGTCAGTGCACCATCGTTCTGAAAAATTCATTTATTTAAGAACAATATATTAAAAATTTGGTGTCAAGAAATCAAATATATCAATTTTGTTTTTTGCTGTCGATGTCGTACGAGTGCGAATTGATATTCTTTTCTTATTTGTAACGGTTACGGCAAGTGATAACAGACAACAGTGGAGTAGTGAGAATTTTATGGTGGAATTAATTTCTAACTATCTCTTATGTCTTATATTCGAAGAAAATAGATTGTTTCAAGACGATTGGGTGATTGACTATTTTGTGGTGAAAAACAAATATAGATCAGTAATTGTTTGATTTGTCACGAAAGTACTGTATTTAAAAAAATAGTAATAAAAATGAATCATTAAATGACACTTTTCCTCGAAGAGCTCTTTCAGGAGGAAATAAATAGAATTTCTTGAATAATCTTTGCAACAGCAACAAAGTGTTTTATCGGTGATAATGTCACAATGGTAACAAGGACATCCTATGAAGTTTGTTATATTATTGGTAATCATACGAAACCGTTTACTGATGCAGAAATTGTGAAAGAGTGTTTCTTTAATGCTTCTAAATCAGTATTAGTGAAAAAAATAAAATATATAAAAAATAGTAAAAGAAAAAAAAGCAAGCCAGAAGTAAAAATATTTTGATCAGTTTTCCACATTTAACCCCCTACCTCTTTATCCTCATGATGCGGCCCGCGTGAAATAGCTGAAATATGTATGCGGCCCAGAAGAAAAAAAGTTCGAGTACCCCTGATCTAAAACAGCAGCACATTCATATTTTGAAAAAAAAAAAACCTTTAACGTAAAATCTGGAAACACATAATCAATTAGGAGTACATGAAAGAAATATAAAATATGTTTCACAGTTTATTAGAACATCGCACTTCGAGACATCACAAAGGCTTTTGGTGAGGAGCCTCTTCATTTTGAGCCACGGTCAAGTCACGAGGACGTTATCTGACCAGCCCACTTTTCAAACTTGCCAAGCTTGAAGAGTTTGAATCTTGTGTTATCAGTACTTTTTTTAATTTATTTTTTTAATTAATATATTTGCAAAATTCCTCATGCTCCACGTTGCATAACATGAGGCTTACCATACGTAAGTGGTAACACAATTATATCATATAAAAAAATATGGAGGAAAAAACAAACATTTAAGACAAAAACATAAAATAGAAGGAAGAGTGGAAATACACAAATATAAATAAGGGGAGGTACCAATAAAACTTTAAAAATCTATACAGTAAATACATTTTCTTAAGACATTTAGGCTTTCAGTACAATTCAGTACAATACAAAACAGATGGTCAGGAAATACCCAAACGTGTGTGTTTCAACTTCTTTTTAAAAATTTCTCTTTTACAGAAATAAGTTTACAATACAACAATACATGTTCCATAGTTTCAGCATCCTGACCACAAGAACAAATATCACTACCAATTAAATTAAATCTAGATAAATAGCTATTAAAATTTCAATGTCCCGTTAGAATCTGGGATAACTTGAAATCAGTAACAAATTTCTTACATTTAAGCCGTTGGTAAATGGTCGGAAAAAACCTTTTAGTCCACAAAGCTTTAGGCAAGGCCAAGAATTCGGTGTTCCAGGAGAAGACACAGTTCTTTCCTAAGCTAAATGTTTCCAGTGGGACAATGGCACAGACACCAAAAGGTTCATATCTTGGCAAGTTGCCTCTTTGACCAACTCATCCTCTCTATCATTGCCGAGCTTGATTGCACAGGGTCTTCAGTGGCATTATGGCTTGAGCTCATGACACCTGACTACGAGTCCGTGACCATGACCATCAAGCTGTTATAGCCTTTGAAAAGAGGAAAATGTGTGTGTGCCATTCATCAAATGGAAGGCGTTCAGAATTATAAAATCTATTGTCAATAGTCTCGCGTGTTTAACAAAAAAATTAAATAAGTTTTAAATTTTTGTTATGGATGAGTTGAGATGTGTGTTATATACTTATTTCCATTTTCCTTTCTTTTAGAATTTTGTGTGTGTGTGTGTGTGTGTATAGGACATTTTTTTTTATCATTTAAACTTATCAGCTCAATTTTAACTTAAAGAAAAATAATATATATAATCTAACAGAAATATGTAACATTAAATAATGAAAGCATGATTAAAATTCAAAAGTTAATTTATATTCCGTCATTTTTAATGTATTTTTTTAAATATGTAAAAATGTAAGGACCTGAACAAAATACCTCCCCTCCCCAAAAAAAACGAATAACACTTTATAAAAAAGTTTCTTTTTTTAATCTTCAACCTGCGATTTGTTGCATCGTCCTTGAAAATAACTCTCAATTTAAAGTTCATTGGATGAATTTAAATCTATGTTTTAGTAGCAATTGAATTTTTTTAGCGTCTGCACGAATCACGTCTTAACGCCTTAATCTCATACTTATCATTCAGTTTTAAGACGAATATAAAATCATCTGTCTCATCCGCTAATATTTATGCGTTTTAAAAGGAATAATAACATAGAAGATAAAATAATATCCTTCTAATACTTTTTTTTCATAAAAATTCCTTTTGACACAGAACTTTCTTGACCTTTTCTGTTTACATCTGCTTCTGTCCTTGAGAGAATACTGAACGCATTTTTCGAACCGGTTCTCATTCCTTTGTGAAAGTAATAATAAAGCATTCTTGGATCATAATTAACACTTGAAATTCTTTTTAGTTAATGTCTCTCATTAATCAGATCATATTTTTTTTGTTTTTATCCTCAGGAGTTAGATTTAAGTCTTCTTGTATTTTAAAATGTTATAAAAAATGTATTTTCGCAACAAGGAATTTTGACTTTGTTTATTTTTAAAAACAATAAAAATTTAAAGTATATGCTTTTTATTTAACTTTCAAATTATTCTGTTTTAACACAGACATAAGATCATTTAAATCTGAAGATTTTTGAAATTGTATGTCATTAAAAAGAGAAGGGGGATATTTCGGAAATTTCTAGGTATTGATTATTTTGAAGTGATTTATTCCAAAACCCTTAAGCCCTGCTGCCTAAAGTAATAATCAAAATTAAAAATTCCAAAGGGTAAATGAAGCTTTTGTGTGAAAATGAATAGATAATTTTAAGTAGATATCATGTAATACAATAAGAGAAAAGCCATATATAATTTTATCAATGGAAAATTTGACTAAATGAATCAACTCTTCATTTTATCAAAACAAGGAAAATGTTTTCTTATTTGTTTTCTAGATTTATTAGTAATATAAAGTTAAAATAAGGAAATTCTGATGAGTATTGAAGCTTGAAATATCTTAATTTTAAAATTTGGGAAATTATAAAAAATTGTATTTTTCAAATAAATTTTTAAACTAAAATCTGTAATGTCTCGAATTAAATTCGGAGACTTATTGAATTTTGCCACAAATATATAAATAAAAGTATTTATTATTTTTTCATGTTTTTAATGAAATTTTATAAAAATTCGTCGTGAGTGAGAGTGAATGTGGGGTTTCCTCGCGCAAGAGCCAAATTGGCTATACTGCGCCAAACATATGTTAAAATATTAAAACATTTAATAAAATATGTAAAAATATATTGACAATACAGTTTTAATGAAAGTTAAAATATCAAATCATACACAAAAATCATTATCAAATGATAAAATCTGCCATAATTTGGCGGGGGATATCCCCCACCAAGTCAGACAAGTTTTTTTTTAAAAAACCGAAAAATAAATATGTGAATTTAAACAAATTCCAAGAAATCAAAGTCTTATGAAAAAAATTCAGTTCCTACTTTTCCTGAATCGTGTTGGAGTTAATGCGCGCATATATGTGTCAGGATTGTTCTGATAACACTCCTTCATGGCGAATTTATCCGCAGGATCTGGCTCAAGTTCCCCGCCTCCACATCATACATAATCATATCTACGTCATCTGTTGTATATTCTGTAGGTGCTGACCTTCTGGGTTTATGCTTAGCCATTTTTATTTCTATTTCTGGTTTTTGTACTTTTGTGCGTTTTCTTCTATTTTTTAAATTCTGTTTTACACTCTGTGGGATTTTAGATGCATTAGAAAGTTCGCTATTGGGTGTAGTATTTGCAGACTCTGATAAGGGAACTGATGGTTGAAGTGCGGCAAACTTATTAGAAGTTGTTGGAGCTGGGAACATTTCAGTTGATAAAGATGAGGCAGAGGTATTTAGGCTATTGTCAGGGGCAGCAGCAGAAGCAGAAATGGGTTCAGGTAACCAAGATTCAATTTGTGTGGTTGGTTTTATTGAAGATGCGGAAGGCAAGAGGTTTTCCTGAGTGGTAGACGGCGATGTGGAAACTGAAGGAATTGAAGGAGATGTATTAGTCTGAGGTACGGTAATAGAGATTGAAGTAATTGTAAAGGTGTGCACTTGATTTTAGTAATATTTTTATCTGTTTGTGTTGTACTGGTAGCAGTTGAGGGTTTGGAAGCTCGGGCGTAAGTTTGGGATAACTGCGGGCAATTAATTTTTGGGTTTCAAAATATTATAAATTTCAATTGGTTTTAATGACTTGGATTTCCTTTTTAGTTTTCCATTTAGGGCACAGTTTTGAGTCGGAGGAATGAGGCTGTGAACAATTGACGCATTTCTGCTCCAGACTGCAATCTGTGGAAGAATGACCAACATATGCACATCTAGAGCACGTCAATTGCCCACGATAGGCTATTTGTGAGTGTCCGAACCTCTGACACTTAAAACAGCGCAACGGATTCGGAATTTATGCGCGTATTTTGCAGTGCAAATAACCAGCTTTGATTATGGTAGGCAGTTTCCGGCTATTGAAAGTTAGAATTAAATGTTTTATCGGAACAACAGTCGAATCTTTTTTATTGTTATTCGCCTGACTTGAATTACACCATGATCAGAAAATCCTTCAAGTATTTCCGATTCAGGAGTGCTCAACAAGTCAGGTTCAGAAATGACACCTCTGCAGAAATGACACCTCTGAGTTTAGAGTTTTATGAACACTTATAGTTACGGGCGAATTTAGGAAGGTTTTGGCGAGAAGAAATGACATTGTTTGCGAATCAGAATTGGTTTCAATAAGTAGGTCCCCGGACCTTAATCTCTTAATAGATTCCGTCAACATACATGGATTGTATCAATCCCTCACAGAGGGATTTTCAGTCTGGGAAGATGTCGCCTTTTGGAAGAGAAGTGCAATTGACTAAATGAAGCAGGGTAACCAATTCCTGATCATCACTCGATATTTTTTATTGGAGCAATGCTACCATTTGACCATGTTGGCAAGAATGGATGGACAATAATCGTGCATACTGTCAAGAAGGTAGTGACGAGATGACAGAGTGACAGATATGATCGTTGTTCACAGTTCCTCATGCGTCCTTATCAAGGATCCAACGTGAAATCCAGATACCAGTGACTGCAATGACTATAGATAGAGGACTCAGCGAATGGGCCTGAGGTATCGGAGGCTATTGAGCAATCAACTGCCCTTCACTGTTATACACCGTCAGGTACGCTGGTATTGGTGCTGCACGCATTCGACGTGGAATTCTAAATATTAACATAGAATTGTTTTCAAAGTGAATTACGTTTCGAATTGAACTCCGAAGACGAGTTAAGACGTGTATAGAATCGAGAACACAAGTGGCTGACTGTCGTCCTTCCCCCA
Source organism: Trichonephila clavipes (assembly GCA_019973935.1). Taxonomy (NCBI): domain Eukaryota; kingdom Metazoa; phylum Arthropoda; class Arachnida; order Araneae; family Nephilidae; genus Trichonephila; species Trichonephila clavipes. Next base: position 1,101,799 of record BMAU01011928.1, on the reverse strand, counting down.
GAGTGAGCGTCTGGAGTTATTGTATTTCCTTTCCTTTCACAGTTCCATGAACTTACATTTCAACAGGATAGTGTCCGGCTGCACAAGACATGGCCTTTTGCTGCTCGTCTCAGTGCTTCTCTAACACTTATATGATTATCGCGCGATCGCTAGATTTCTCCTTAATAGACTACATTTGGGCTGTCATGAGCAGACGTCTCTTGTATTGAGCCAATCCTACTCCTCAATCGGAGCATCCCATTGGTCAAACAATCCCTCAGGAGGACGTCCAGACAATCGAGTCCACGCTTTACTGGATAATAATTTAAACTAGAGCTGGAATTGGATCAACAATCAACGGATTATTGATTTTATTTGCTATTGTATTTCTTGAATAATACATTCAATTCCTATGATACTGTTAGCATTTTGTTTTCAATATATGTATGTACATCATTTTGTATGTTATAGAGCAGGGGTGGGCAGACTTTTCCTGGGTACAGGCTACTTCTAATTTTTTTCAAGGTGTTGCGGTCCATTCAGTGTCAGTGACGAGCACAAGGGGAGGGGGGAAACACCGATCCACACCCTCCCCCAAAGCCCTTGATTTTTTCCCCGATGGATTATAATCTCATAGATATACTATGTAAAATTAAATTAAGTATTTGTTATTAATATTTTTTTATTAATTAATGATAATTATTTATTCAGGAGTTTATTTTTTACTATTTTTTGTTCCCGGTAACCTACAAAATGAAAAAAATATGTTTGGCTGCATATTGGGGTATAAGATGCGAGAATGGTAGACTTTCACGACCCTCGCCCCCTTCCTTTAAAAATTCTTGTGTGCGCCATTGCCCAGTGTCATAGGTGTGGTGAGATAAGGAAAAGGTCCGTAATATTTATTATAACTAAATAATAAATATGAAACATGTACTTACCTCAACGTTTCTCAAACCGTGGGGCACCCCCCTTAGTCACGAGCATACCGAAAAGTCAAAAATAAAGGATTTAAAAAATTACAAATGCATTAAAATGAAGCAAAACAAAATATACATTCGGGCATAATAAAAATAAAATACACATTTACACTGATATACTTATAAATGTATCTGTAACGAGAGAGTTATAAATGTATCAGTACTGAGATTCAATGTATTTGATAATTAATCTCTCTCTCAATACAAAGTGAACAACAAGTTTAATAATTACTAATGACTCACGTAGGCTTTTAATATACAAAAGTCAATACTTATATGGATAATTTGTACGGTTTATGTTTAAAATCATAATGTAGCTTTAACGTCAAAGTGCATTATTATTGCATTCAATACATTGCTATTATGTGAAGGGGGGTGCGATGAAAATTAAGATTGAAAATTGGGTCGCAAACACATTGAAAGTTTGAGAAACACTGCCTAACCTACGTAACTAAAACAAACTAACACTTTTAAAACCGTATTTAAAGCAAAACGCAAGATATAATATTGGATGAAGCACATTTATTATCAAAAAGTTCGAAATATATTAAAAAATAAAACTTTTTTTTTTATCTAAAGTTAGTTTTTGTTGTTACAGTCAGTATAAAATACACACACACATATATATATATATATAGTCTGCAAACTGTCAGCCAGTCTTGAATATTTCCGTATATAATTACTAACTGCTAAAATCAGTTGCCTTCAGGCAATCAACCCAAAACGTCTTGGTGGTCCACCGGTCGAAGGCGATCGACGTAATGCCCACCCCGGTTATAGAGTGTTTGTTAGGATGTAAAACATAATATTGGTATTTACACCTTATTTCTTTTGTCCCGTCTAGGCTTCTCTAATGTTAACACATCCACAGTTCGGAAAGGTGGGACATTGGTGTGGAGCTGTCATCATCGGTAAACAATGGGTCATGACTGCAGCTCACTGCATACTCAAGTAAGTACCTCTTCATTCAAAGCACACGTACAAAAGAGAATATAATATTTCATAGCACGATTCAGTTTTCGTCATCATTGTTAATTGTTGATAGCATCATTTTCTAGGATTTAAGATGGGGGTGTATTCAAATCTGTTCCATTTTGTTAGGATTCTGTTTCGTTTTTCTGTTCTAATATCCTGGGAGATAATTAATTTTTTTCCTTTTTCCATTCTCCGAAAAAATTGATTCCTTTCTTTTGTTCCGTTCTGTAATGCAGTGATAGGCAGTATGTGGTAAGATAAAATTAAGAATGCGCGCTTTCAAAAATTCTTTATTTTTCACTTTTTAAAATCTCTCATTTATTTGTGAATAAAATATTTTTCTATTTTGATGGCTATCTAAAATGTGACTCCATGATGAAAGAATCAAATTTTCTTAGTACATAAACTTTTCTAAGTTATGCAAATGATTACTGTATAGATACACGTATAAACCCCATAGGCGAGCAACGCCATATACAGACACTACGTAAAATTGGATATAGTTGTTTCCCCGCAGTTTCTTCTAATGAAAAAGCTTTAGCATATTTCGACATGAATAAGACAGTCGAGCACACTTCTGAACTTGATATGGGAAGAATTATGGCTAAGAGGGTTTGCGTATTATCCGTTTTTTGATAGATTAGAGCTCGCATTGAATGAAATCAAAACATAGTGATGTAAATATGAAATATGTGGGTGCAAGAGAAACGGATCGACCGCCATTAGAGATCGAATGAGCTTTATCAGGAGCAAGGATAGTTTTGTTGTGCGTTTGCCAATGATGGATCGCAGAGAAACATCGAGGGACTCTAATGCAAAATTTTGGATGTGTTCTAGAGTATTCTACACCAGGGGTTGGCAAAACGTGGTTCTTTGCACAGACGATTCCAGCTGTTTAGATTTTTACTTATATGTATTACTTAAAAAATAATTATTTCTCCTAAAAATTATTTGTGGATTCCTATTTCTCCTTTTCCCTTATATTTTTTAATAATATATATTATTTCTCTGTTTTTTTTTTATATTTCTTATTTTGGTATTTGTTAAATAAAAAATTTACTCGTATTTTCATTTATATTTAAAAAATGTACCAAGACATTTACTTCTGCATTAAAATTGTTTTCCGTTAGCAAATTTTGTTGAGAATCAGCAGAAATATATATTAATGATTATTAGAAGTAGTGGTCCAATTTATTGGAATAAATGTGTATCTGAAGCCATGAAACAACACTCTTGTAGTGTTCCCAGTAGCGTTTCTTTATTAGCATATATGAGTTCGGGAACACTCATGAATGGACAAAATATACGCTTAAGTTCCCAACAGAAGTGAGAAATAAATTTCGTACTTTATGACATGATGATGATGATGTCGTGTCTATGACGGGACCAATCAAACAGTACCATGGGCCCAGATGACTGGGCAATCTGTTCAATATTATCCACATAGAGGTTTGTTGACGAAAACAAAACCTTTATTTTTTGTAGAGCAGCAAAAATAGTTGGGCATTCAAAATATGAGCAGGTGTTAGCCCTATATCTAAACAGTTTTTACAGTTCCTATAACTTTTATACCATCCTTATTCATCTTCATTCATCTGTGATGACCCGTTCTTAGCCTAGCAATAGTCTTTGTTATAAGGCGCGCGGTCTCCACTTATATTACAAAGTTGATGTTTTACAGGAGACTTATCTCTCAGTTTGAAATTTGCGACAAAATTTGCGTCTAATGAGGTAACGGTAACAAAGTTGCAACTATTGAGATTTCTAGCCTCTTTCGCTAGTTTATCCGCATTTTCATTGCCTGTAATGTCATCATGTGCAGGCAACCATTGGAGAAAGCAGACTTTATTTAACTCTTGTAATCTAAAATAGGAGGAAACAAATCTCTTTAGTAATCCCTGAACCACTATTTAGAATTGCCTTGAGAGCTGCTTTTAAGTTACAAAAAAATAACGAGACCTTTAGCCTGTTCTAGAATAGGGAGAGTCTCATATAGATCTCTAGAGCCTCAATTATCGGCCGAAGTTCACAAGTGAATCAAGAGGCAATTTGCACCAGCACCGATTATTCGTTGGTAGGTTGCATCACTTGGAGTGATCATAAATACCCCCCGAGCCTCCCTTTAAGAATGTTTCATCAGAAGAATCGTCTGTATATGCAAAAACAAAAACATTTTTTTGGACATTTATTAATAGTCGTGAGCCCTTTTGCCTTGATGACATTATTAGACTCGCTTGAAGGTTAATAAAAAAAGAGTGTTGAAATGACTTTTATATAAATGAACAACTAAACTCAATTTTATTTATTAGTTTAAACAGAAAACTCCAAAATAAATCATTAGGTATTACTGATACAGAAATTTTCCCACAAAAGAAAAGCTTAAAAGTCAAAGATGGATTAAACCAATGGATTTAATCACTTTTCGATACGTATCCCCGATATATTCAATAGCCAATTCTACGTTTTCGAAATTTTTTAACCTTCTACTCGTACCTTCAAGACTTTCCCGGAGCCAAGTTTCAATAGAACAATGTGAGACCACAGACTATGTTCAACAATTTCTCATTGCTCACTAGGTTATAATGTTGCAGTGGCACCGCGTGGGCTTTCGCCGCCTGGGGCCGACTGGAAATTTATGGCCTCTCTATTTTAATTATTAGTCAAGAAAATTAGTGAAAGAAAAAAAACATGCTTTAAATTTTTTTTATTGATTAAAAATGCATTGTTCATGTTTTTTTCAGAGCAAAATCTCTTAAACAATTGTCAATATCAATATGTATATCATGTTCAGTTGCCAGAATAGCTAAATTTGTTAGCCTTAGCGTGGACATAGTTGATCTGAGATAAATTTTGATTAATTTTAGCTTAGAGAAGCTTCTCTCGCAGCTGGCATTACTGATGGACTCAACATTATGACAATGTTTGGTAAGCCATCTTCAAGTTTGGACTCAATAATATGTTTTAATAAACCCAGAGAAATGAGTCTGTGCCAGTTATGAAAGCTTGTAGGCGTACGCGCTCAAGTTGGAATTCTCCTTTATTAATGACTTGAGGAGCCTGATCTAAGTTAAGTTCGTCCATGCTCAATATCACTTCAGGCCTTAAAAAGCATATTTTTGCGATATATTCTGCAACTGTCGGAATCTTTCTCGAATTTCAGCAGTTGCTCTGTCTATTGAAGAAAACATTGTTCGCCTCAAGTCGTCTTCGTACGATAACTGAACAGCTTTACTTCCGTCGTCAAATATATACTTCCTCATTATTCGTCTTGGGAGTTTAAAAGAAATTTTAAGCTCTTTACATAAACTTTTAGCATATAGTAAAGCTTCATCCACAAATTCCTCTCGTTTTACTTCTAATACAGTTTGTAAAGCACGTTTGTTTTAGCACATTGATGAATATTTAGTCCCTCTCTTTGCAAATAATTTTGAGCCTCATTGATTTCCCACAGTACTGGTTGCTAGAAGACCAAGTCACATAAAAATGAATATGATTGAAAAGCGACTAGTAAATTTCCTGCATCTATGCGTGTATTAAGGCTTTCTCTCGTTTCCGTCAGTTTCTTCGCGCGGGTGCAATTTGGAGTTAGAAATATTTTTTGAATTTAAATATCGCGGTGCTTTCCACGGCCCCTTTTCGTATATCCCCCCCCATGCTACGACACTGCATTGTTGTCTTGGTCTGTTGGTTTTCCTAATCTATTATACATCGAGCACATAGAATTGAAGTTTGGCAAACGCCTAGATCAGAATACACAGTGCGGCAAATAAGTTTTAAGACTCGTCCCAGAGCGCAGGCTGTAATGGTGCCATGATTGCAAATGCACATGCTTCATAATGTCCATGGTCTGAGGACACACTGCGAACAAGTTGATGGCATTTGGTTAAATAGCTGAGAGATGAAGAGCGTTCTTTGAAGAAGTGAATTTTTTTCATGTTGATTTTTTAAGATGGATAAAAACGCTGTAATCAAATTTTACGCAAAACTTGATAAAAGTGCTTCAGAAACATACCAAATTATGAAACAAGTTTACGGTGACTGTTGTTTAAGTAGATCAAACGTTTTTGTTTAGGACAAACGGTTTTTAGATGGAAGTGAAGTGGTAGAAGATGACCAACATAGTGGAAGACCAATTTCATCTGGAACACCTGAAATTGTTGAGACAGTATAAACTTTTGTAGCAAACGATCGCTGTGCGTCATTAAGAATGATGGTAGACTCTTTAAATATCAACAAATAAACCATTCGAACCATCCTGCATGAAAATTTGGGCAAGACAAAAGTGTGCTAAATTTGTTCCACACACTTTATCTCCTGAACAAAAAGCAGTGAGAATTGCACATGCAAGAACATCATTTGAGCCACGGAAAGCTATCCAAACTTTTTGAAGTCCATTGTTACAGGGGTAGAAATATAATGTTTTCAATATGACCCTGAAACAAAACGAAAAAGTGCGGAATAGAAGTTAGAAAATTCACCGTAAGCCAAAAAAACAAGGAAAATTCCATCAAAAAACCAAAACAATGCTTATTACATTCTTCGATGCTTGATGGCCAGAATTCGTTGCATTCGTCCAGAATATCGGACTGAAAACAGTTGGTGTTTGTTACACGGCAATGCACCTAGTCACACCTCCCTTGTTGTTCGTCGATTTTTGGCAAAAAATAGTGTATGTGTGTTGAACCATCCACCGTATTCACCTAATATAGCACCCTGTGACTACTTTTTGTTCTCAAAAATCAAAATGAAGTTAAAAAGATGTTATTTTGAGGATATTTCGACCTTACAAGTAGCTTTAACGCATGCTTTGCAGGCCATTCCACAAAATGATTTACAACAGGCGTTCGATTCCTTAATAAATCGCTATAACAAGTGCATTGTAGCCGGAGGGTTCCATTTCGAATAAAAAACCAAAACAGGAACTAATTTCTTGTTTATATATCGTTTTGTGGACACAGTCTTAAACTTATTTGCCGCACTATGTACCGCGGTAGCCGAGTGGTATAGGGACCCTCTGGTCACGAGTTCGATCCCAGTACCACTAAAGACCCACCGTGTACAGCGATGCACGCATCGAGTCCTCCCCGTTGGTGTGGTGTGGTAGTTAGGAAGCTCAGGTGTCGTCCACGTGAATTTCAAAATTACATTTCTGAACAGTGCGACGTTAATATTAAATCAAAGCACTGTATACATGACCTATCAATACGCGGAGAGCGCATCGAGCACGATGTTTCCCCCAAAGCATATATCTTTCAATACATCGGAAATGGAAAATACTGACTTCTTCGCGTTCTGGAAAATCTGATGAGGCTGTTATTCCGACAACTTCATCTCTGCATTTTATGTTATCTGTCCAATGAATTTGGCTTTGGTTTTGAATGGCCATCAGTGTATAGGTCTCTTATTGTTTTCATAACTTAACTAAAACTTCTAATTGTTCTTTTTTTGGAAGGCGCACATTCTTTTCGTGAAAATTTTCTGTTATCACTTCTTAAACTCTCCGATTTCTTTGCTGCATTCGGGTTGGCTGGCTTCACCTCATCTTCATCAATTTTAAGGGGACACAGTACGATTCAATTGACTAAAATTGGTCAAAAAATAAAATCTAATTTTTTTAGCCTAAATTATTCTTGAAATTCTTTTCTATAATCTTACAAAATTTGAAATCTCTCAACTTAAAAAACGCAGAATTATGATAGCTTTTACTTTCGTTTTTATTCACATCCCTAAGACAAATCAAAACTTTAAACTTACTTATCTCAAAAGATAAAATAGCCAGATTGTATTCATTTAAAATGCTAAGTTCTTTTTTCTATTGTGCATAATACTTGGACATTTTTTCCACTTGTTGCTAATAGTGCATGGAATAAAACTTGGTATGCATTTTTGATCAAAGCAATACTTATTTTTTTAACTAATTGGACTCAGAATTTATACACTTTTTATGGAATTTTCAATAAGCATTCATAAAAAGAAGTATTGTACGAATACCAATTATGTTATCGCAAAATCCATACCAACTTTTGTTATGCATAGTTTGACGTACTTGTAAATCACATTTCATGCGAGTAAGTAAATGTTTATAGGAGAAATAGCATTTTAAAATTACTTCACAAATTTTAAGTTTTTTTCCTTAAAAAATTAAATGGCTAGCTTTTTATAAAATTTTAAGCACAAAATCTGTTTTACATAGTATACACACACATAGAACGCAAACAAATTTCAAAATCCTTAAATTACAAATTTTTGCGTAAATCGTACCATGTCCCCTTAAAATTTTATTTTTGGTAGCTTTTGAAAAAGCTTTTTAAACGTTAATTTTCTTTTAAACTATTTTAAAGTATATTTAAACAGAAGTTTTTCCTACACTTCATTTTACTTCCGGCCAAAGAAGAATTTATCACAGTCCCTCAAAATCTACCGAGATCAGAGCCCGTTGGGTTATGTACTTCAGTCAAGTATTTTCAAAGACAAATGAATTATTAAAAAAACCCAATATTTTTGTGACAGGAAATGCTTGACTTTTTATAATGCAGATTATCCATTTCTTTTAATGTTTTAAAGTCACTTGAACTCTTTATATAATTCGAAGTTTCTTCCGCTCTTTTATATAGATATGGCAATTGTTTTATATGAATTAGATTTTGCGATTCCTAAATATATGTATATATACACTTTTTATTATTATTATTATTTTATTAAAAGTACGTTTTGGAGTTTTTTAGTTTAAAAATATTATGGATATTCTTAAATTTGTTCGATAAGCATAATGCACACAGTAGAATGTAGCCTGTTATCATAATTTGATCGCCAAACACTATTCTATGGAATGAATTCTGTTCTTTGAATAATGATTTTGATCATACACGATCACGGTAAAACAAAACTCGATTCATATCTAAATGACAAATGAATTTTTAAACAAAATTGCTGTGTTTTGGGATAATTTTCAAAAGTAACTTGATGAATTATTTCATTTTTATCTGTAGTCCTTAACATTATCCGAAGCTCAAGAAATGCTTATCTGATACTTTAAATACATTTGATTAAAACTCCACAAAATTAAACAGCCTTAAATCTCCTTTAATTTTTAAATAACCATAAGTATCTTAATAGTGTAACAATAATGTATTTAAACATTTTTTTGTATTCAATATTAAAACTTATAGCATGAAATTGTTAAGAGATCGTAATAAAAATTTCACACTCTTTGGGTTTTTTGAAGAAAATATATTCTGTACTAATAAAAATAAACATCACAAAGCCCTAGTGTAGTTAAATTTACTCCGAACCGTGTGTCTTAAAATATCAGTAAATTCAATAAAAAATTCTCAGAGCTATTGAGGTTGTCTTAAAGCTATTTTTAATTTACTAGAATCGACTACCTATTAGAATCTAGAAGTTTAAAAAGGTTAAGGGGAAAAATATTCATTTTTCTTACTATTAACTTTTTTTATAAATATCTTTACTTCATAAAAAATTATATATGCATTTGAGAATGGGTAAAACTTACACAACATGTAAAAAATAAGTTATGCAGACGATAAGAGACGGAAAACTTTCTTTCCTTTTCATTTCATATCATAATCATGGATATCTGTATAATTGTACTTATATTTGGTAAAAAAAATACGTAAATTAAATGTTTTGCATAGTACTCACATTAACATATACTATACAGCTTAGCGTTAGTGTATTAAATTAAAGTTTGACATCAACAACCGTAGTTAAGCAATACAAGTTTACGTGATATTCATTTATGCTTAAACACGCCTATTCTTCTGAATTCTCATTTCGACAACAGAGGGCAGCAGCACACGATTTTTTGAGATATTGTCTTGAATTACTCTCTTCGTTGGATCTAAAATTTAACTCTATCTAATTATTCAAATTAACTTTTGCATAGAATTGTTTAACTTTCTATTCATCACTCGGGGATAAAAATACTTCTATTTATTTACCTTGCATTTGTCTGGAGGCTTCCGGAGTCCATAAATATAAATATTTGCATTAATATGGCTGAAGAAAGTTAAATAGAAGAAAAACTAATGAATATATTCCTCAAGGATTAAAAATATCGTGTTAGGTTAATCTAGGTTGAGATGCGGTTACATTGAAACATATTTTTCTGTATTGTGTAATGAAATAAATCCAAAGAATTTTTAAAATAAATTATGCTTTATCTCCTATTGCCGTTGGCGTTCCAACTTACCTTATACTCTGATAAATCTACGACAGAATAAAAGTAGAAATTTTCATTTGGATAGAATAGTATTATCCAAAATATCTATGTCAGGTGTCATTTTATGGAGGAAGGCCTGTTGAAAGTTTTGTTGTGGATATCCCAATTCATGCCTTAAATTTTCCTTCGTACATCACTCTGATGTAAATTATCACTATTTGTGATAATTTATCAAACTATGATGTCAGCTGGGGCGTAGCAACCACCGTATTAATGATACGGGAGCCCCGAAGCTACAGGGGCCTCAACATATACAAGGAAAAATTGTTGATGTATTAGGGGAGTCCCAAAAAGGGTGCGCAAAAGAATTTTTGATACGGGGCCCACTCAAGTCTAGCTACGTCACTGAAAGTCAGCAATTTCTGCTGTGGGCCCAAACGTGGAACACAAGAGAGGAATTTGGGGAGGATGGGGGCTCACACCCTTCAAGATGTTAGCCGATGTTAGCCATGTATAAGGAAACGGGATTAGATCTAATCCCTCCATCCTCTATCTGGTATTTGGTTGGCTTGGTGTTGCGACCTGGCGGCTGGTGGTGGGCGGAGTTTCGGAAACCACCCTTCCAAGACCAAAAGATTTTTAATTTGTACAATAGAGACTGCTCCTTGGTACTTTTTAGAATGTAGCTCCCCCTTCCGTAAGAGAGGTCTTTGTACGCGTTAATGTGTCACCTCATAAAAACTCCATACTCTAGAAAATCTGCATGCACAATTATAATCAACTATCCAAAAGAATCTGTCACCCTAGGATAAGCTTCCATTAGAATTGCCAGGAAATCGTAATCGTATGATTTTCATAATTTTTGTATCCTCGTGAAAGAAAAGAGAAAGAGGGGAATGAGAAAACTAATCTCTATATAAACAATATGATTTGAACAAAATTTAGATTACATTAAACGAAATTTCATGAGAGTTATACGCAGTACGTTGTATGCGCTGTAGCTTGATAAAGTATACATCGCATAAAAACAGACGATATTCAAACATAAACGTTAGTTTCAATGAAGTTAAGTATTTTAATTTAGGGGAATGGGGTTTGAATCAGTGGATCTTTTTTGGAAAAAAATTGTGTTAATGAATTGCTGATGGTGTTAGTTACTTACGTTTGGAAAAATGAGGAGTAGTGAATATCACCTGTGTTATGCACACTCCTAATATCCGACCCCATATGTGATGCTCTCTTTTTGTAAAAAAAAGGGGATTTAGAGGGAAAACGATTTTGAAATACAAAATATATCACATGAAGGCAAAGATATTGATGGCAATGAAAAGACAGTTAAACTTTGAACAGGTAGTTAGATTTAGTATTTGAAGATGGTATAGCAACACAGATACAATGTTTTCTTGTTACTTATGCGGAAATTTTCTTATGATTTTTGCAAATGAAACTAGAAAAAAAGGGTAGAGTAAAATTATTTAGAAGATCACTCCTCATAAGAATGAAATCTTACAAAACTATATTAAAGCAGCGAAAAGATTTATTTTTCCCTAAAATATGCTGGAATAGTTTGTTAAGAAAGTTGAAATAATTTTACAAATAAAATCTACAATTTCAAAAGCATTAATCGATATAAAAAGAACAACACATTTTGACTAAAATATAGAACTTGAAACTATGCTTTCATCTGTAGAAAATAGGAAGTCAATAAAAATGGCCAGGAAGAAACCAAGCAGTCAAAACACAACAGCTGAATGAGTATTTGCTTTTATTATTAGACAGTTAAGGCTGTCTTCGGTTAATGTTAAAGAATAGGACCCGAATTTGGAACATTTTTTGATATAAAGGAATTAAGCATTAATATGATATTCTGGCTTCGCTATCCCTTAGAGAGCAGCATATTTTTTATTATACTTCCTATTTTTAACCGAGTTGATTCATTTTTTCTCGTATAAAATGTGTTTCGCATTTTTTCTCCTATATCGTAATGTTAAAAAGGCTATGCCTTCACGTATTAAAACGAAAAATAAAGTATTCATGGAATATTTTCACATTTTTAAAACCCTGTATTGTTAACAGAGGTATGAGTTAAAATATTCCGAATTTCCAGGGAAATTGAGGCATTTTTTTCTGTCATAAAATGTGCTTCGAGCTTAATCCATGCTCTTGTCCTTTTACCGAAGACAGCCTTAAACCAAGAAAATTCAGAATTTGCTAAGAATATCAAACGTTTCCTAGTACAAAGAATTATTGACAGACTCAATGTTCCTTTAGTTGGATTAATAAATTTTGGCGGAAAAGTAGGGTGTTGCAGAAGTTATTGTTGATCTTCAAGACTTGGAAAAAATAAAACAAAAAGTAAGGTAAAAATCTTGCAAAGAAAACAAATCATTGCCCAACTCTTCGCACACTGAAGAGAGATAAGAAACTTTGAAAGAGAAATCCTTACCTTTGGACGAAAAATTAGAAAAAACGATTGAATTTGAGCTCCCAAACCACAACCTTGAATAAGCCCCTGATGGTGCTATGCTAGTAACATTTGTGGATCTGTACTACCAAAAATGAATCTCATTCCTGTCGGATTAGAACACAACACATACTAAATTAATACCAAACCAGAGTTAATGCCTTAAAGCAGATTTAAATATCAGTAGCAATAGGAATTATTATTATGGAGATTTTTTTTAATGTAGTGCTCATCCAAATCGTAGACACCATTTCGCGCCGTTATGATTGATCACTTTTGACGTATTAGTCATTAGAAAGTCAACTACTTAAGGAAAAAAATCTACACATTTTAATTCCGTCGTCAGCACGCGCCATACGAGTTAAGCAGAAAACAAAGTGAAAACTCTATTTGCATATTGAAAGGCTCTCGAATATTTTTGTCAACGTAGCGTACAATTGATTTGTTGTCCCTGGACGTTTTTGAAGATTCTGCATTTTAGTTCAAGGTCATGGCTCAACCGGTTTCGAGGTAGGACTTGACAGGATACAATTCTTTTTGAGAACAAATGACATGAAAAGAACCGTTATCCAATAGAAATTCTTTTTAAAAAAGTCAATTAGTTTTTAAAATAATAATAATGTTTTAAACGTTTTGGCTCTTCTGTCTTTTAAGTAAAAGTTTTAAATTAAAATGTTTTAACAAATTTTTCTTCACTACATTCACTACCTGTTCTGAATTGCAATAATCTCAGAGTAGTTTTAGTAAAAACGCAATGGAATATTTTGTTGTAATTATTCTAGCTACTTATTCAAATGCAATTACAACTGTATTGGTAGATTAAATCATGTGCAATTTAATGAGTCAAAAATCTCACAAAAATAGTTTCATTATAACTTTAACGAGAAAATACACTGATCTGTGAAAAAATTAACAAATAATTAAATTTTTTCAGATTTTCCAAAACCCGCGGAACAGTTTTAAATGAAAATTGGTAAACATAAGAAAAAAGATGCTTTTCTTAATTATGCAATCAAATTCTATCCATATCTTTCATCTTTTACAAATTATGGAAACCGATAAGATTTCAAAACTCTATGTGGTTTTAATTTTGCTCATATTTCTCAAGACTTATGATTATTTTGGAAACTTTGTAAGCTATGGTACTAAGCAGTGACATAACGTACGCGGAGCTGCCCAGGATTCCAGGGCACCCAAGACCTGACTGACGTAACCTTTCTTAAGATCCGGCTTGGGACCACAAACCTTGACTTTTCAGGAGAGGGCTAATATTCATCGTTACGCCACTGGTACTAAGACAATGTTTCATTAATTAATTAAAACTGAGAGCAGCTCGAGTCAGGCCAATACCAAACGTAGGTAGCTAGTTTTATCAATGCTTTCCTAAAGTTGGTTTCCTGATTATGAAAGAAGTTCCAGCTAATTGGAACAACACCTAGAAGATCAGTTACAGGGCATCGAAGAACCACCACATGTCCGGATGTGTAACCACTATTTCTTTCTAACCACAAGGTGAAATCGAGAAATGACTGCTATTCAAACAGCAAATGAGCTTATTCCGGTGATGCTTCCCAGTTTTGAGATATACTGTTTACTGAAGACTTAATGAAACTGGGATTTATTCCAAGAGACCAATGGTCTGCATCAAACTGTGACTTCAGGTCACAAATGAACTCTACTGTCCTGGTGCAAACAATATCATCCTTGGAAATGAGAGCTGTAAGTCTGTGTTCATTTCACTGGCATGTACAAATTCAGTCTGAAAACAGATTCTTTCGGGTTCATATATGGAGAACATCAGGAACAAACTATCATACCTCCAGCATCTTAAAAATAAATCACTATGGAGGTTGGGTGTTGGTGGAATGTTGGACAAGCACACAGAGCTGCATATTTTTCAGGGATGTATTCCGACTGTTTTTAGACAAAGTGATATTTCAAAGCCTTGTGCAGGACATTTCATAGGTGCCGTTCGCCGTCAGCCCATTTTTTTTGGATGATTGCGGTCGTCCACACAGGTCTCAGTTATTTGACGAATGCTTCGCGAGTGATGATATTCAGTGGATAGAACGGTCAGTCAGATGGTCAGCTTGAATTCCATGAAACATATCTGCGATGCTTTTAGCAGTGTAATTGCCACTCACCAGTTCTGAAGTTAAGAAGTACCTTGGGGAAAAAGTGGGACATATTGCCTCGAAATCTGTCTCATAAACAGCATGATTATTCGTTGTGAAAACTTCATTGCAGTCAGATGTAATCATGTCTCATATTAAGCCTTCCATAAATGCCATTTTGTCACATCATTTTTGGACAATCATATTTTCGTAACCTTAAGTTATTATCAAGAATGAGCACTATTTGTTTTTCATCAATATCTTTTTAGTAATTTTTTAAAATTTCACTTGAATCTGTTCAGTAGTTTTTGAAAAATTCGTGAAAATGTGTTTGTTTTTTAACATTTGCACACAGTAGTATTTAAAATATTTAGCCACTACATCAGTTCAGAAGTTATAAGCAATATTATTAATGAACAGGAATTCCATCTTTGTAATTTGAATATTCAGACACATAAACCTGAGGCGTTATTAGGGGGAAGAGGCAAAGAAGGTTGCATCTGTTACCAGGCAGGGCATCTGGAGAACATCAAATTGATTTTAAGTAATCCCACAAATGCATTTCAAAAAGAAATCTCTTTAATTAAAACTTTTTAACGTAATTATTTTTTTTAAAAAAAATCATTTTGTATAAATAATTTATGTATATATTTAAATATATATTCGTGTAAATATATATTCAATTTGTCCTGTGTTGTTTAGTTACAAAGTATATTCTTACCTTATATATATATATATATATATATATATATATATATATATATATATATATATATATATATATATATATATATTAAACCTGCAATCCTGGTTCCTAAGGCCAGGAGTTTGT
Organism: Trichonephila clavipes; assembly: GCA_019973935.1. NCBI lineage: Eukaryota > Metazoa > Arthropoda > Arachnida > Araneae > Nephilidae > Trichonephila > Trichonephila clavipes. The sequence continues at coordinate 1,086,273 of BMAU01011928.1, read as the reverse complement.
TATTGTACTACTGTGCCTATTTCTTCCTATTTAGTATAGTTATCTTAGGTTCTATAGCTATCTGTGTATTTATATATTTTGGATTATATATTTATATATATATATAGCTTTCATGTTCTAAAGGTGAAATATTTCCGGAGAGTTTGTATAATCTGTTTGAAATTCACATCTTATCACAAAGGGACGCGAAAAAGGCTTTCTACTCCCCTTGTTTTGGGTAACACATATACTTCAGAGTCTCTCTCTGAAAGCACTACATTGCTTGATTTAAATGCGACAAAAAGTGTGCTTTTATTTGTTTTCTTATAATCAATATGAAAGTTTTCAAATTATTTTAAGCAATACATTATTATTCTCCTTTGATGGATTGAAATTTATCGCACAATTCTGCTTTTAATAAACTTAACAAATTCTCTGACTTATAAATGCATTTTCAACGATATTTCCGTTCATGTTTGATAATTAATTTAATGTTTTCAGCTCTTAAGGTAACTGGGACGTCTGCGAAAAGGAAAAATGAACTTTTTTTACACCAAATTTAAATGGTACTCACTTACTTAAATTAAAAGCAACGGAAGTAAAATTTTTTAAGTTGAATTATCTGTACATTTATGCACCTGTTAATGTAAAAATATTTCTTTTTAAATTACAGTAAATCTGTATGAGCAATAAACTATCAACAACTATTTTTTTTTTCATTTTCGAGACATGTTCTTACATTTAGGTACACTTTGCATAAAACCCACAGCATATATAGCTATAAAAGTTTACAGAGTTTTTGCAAACATAACAATCTATAAAATGAATGAAATGAAATTTTAAAAAATAAATTTATAAAAATTTTAAAAAATTTTAAATTTAATGATTCAAATTTCCTTTAAATTTTATCCAGAAATTTTGCTACATCTAAAATTTGTGAATGTTTATTTAAAAACGAATTCATTCACTTTTTTGAAAATTTGTGGATCTTATAATACGCAAAATATCAGCAATATAGGTAAAGTAGAATTTGAGAAAAGTGTACCAGAATGAACAAAAAATGCATTTTTAGAAAATCGCAAATAAAGATATTTTCATCTATGATTTGAAAAATAATATTTTTCAATGTAATATAAAGTCATACCATAATTAATTGGATTATTTTACATCATTTTTCAGTTTTTAAATTCTAAGTTTAAAATTCTAGATTATTTAGAAGTTTTTTTAATTACTCTTTTTTTACTTCATCAACACGTGTTGTCAACGATTCACACCTTCCGTTTAAAATATCAAAAATTTATGTCTATAAGTTTTAGTATTTTTACTTCACTTTGAACATCATCATTACAGGATATTACAGAATTCCGTATACATATTTTTATTGTTATAAAAATACACAAAGAAAATGTCTTTGTGATTAATTTAAAAAGTTAATTTGCTGTGTCTTATTTAAATGGGACTCTGTTTTTAAAAATAATAACAAAAGAATCTAATTTTACTCAAACATATGAATATTTATTTACCAATAGCTATAAACATATAGAGTTATTCAAGAGTATTCAAATGTTAACAATAAGCAGTTAGGAAAAACGAAATGTCTGTTTTACAAGCTGTGCACTTAATTTAGAATAATCCTGAAGATCCACTTTGTACTAAATACACTTGATTTATAATTTAAGAGCCACACTGAGTATTTATTAACGTAAAACTAAACATAATTAACATTTCAAAAACCCCAAAAAATTTTTTTTAATTTTGTAAATAATGATTTAAATTTTCCGTAATTTTTGTGGAAAGAATGTAGAATTTTCAATAAATTTGAACATATAATACAGAAGAATTACATTCTTTGTATAGAAAAATTAATTTTTTACAATACATATTATATACAAAATGGAGTTTGAAGAAAGTGTACCTGAATCATACTTACATCACATTTGCTTACAATTTTAAAATTCAATTTTCTAGCGTTCTATTTAAATAATGCATCTAAGAATGCAGAAAAGTATCATCTATTTTCTAAAAGTAACATAACAAAATGCAAAATTTAAAGCAGTTTCACGTCCCAGTTATCTTAACGATTTTTTCAAGGCCGCGGTATCTTACTCATTTATTTGATATATGTTATTTAAAAGGGATGATCGTATCTTTTAACAAAATGAAATCTGATGCAGCCTTCTTATTTTAATTTCATCTTCTAACCAAACTCAGTTTATATTTACTCAGAGGGGAACGCATGCGAAATTTCTTGCCTTTTATATTTAGTTCAGTGATTCTCCACCTCTGTGCACTTTTGTGTGCCGCCAAATTTTTGTAGTGTGCCTCCAAATTTTTTTAAAATTTTAATTATATTTTGAGAAAAAATAAAATACGGAACGGAATCATTCGGCCGCATTATATAAATAAATTATTCATGGTATATTTAACTAATTCTTTCGTGGATAGATGTGAAAGTGTATTACACAGATAAGTGAAATTTCTATTAAACTTATTTTATTGTTATTGTGCCTCGAATTTTTGAAATTGTTAAAGTGTGTACCGCAGTAAGAAAAAAGTTGAGAATCACTGATTTAGTTCTTCGATGATCGATAAAGGAACAAATAAAAGTTCCATAACTTACTCAAAGTAACTTAAGGTATCTGACTACGTTCGGTACCGTGATTTTGCAAAAGCGTATTAATGAATAATAATTATGATATTTAGTGTCACTTAGATTAAAAAATGTATATAATATTGTTTTAAGAATAGTGTTACAATAAAAAATTATTTAAGTACAATATTTTGACAAAAAATGAACTTAGAATGATCCATTTTCAAAATATTCTAACTTTTGTGCAAAAAGGTTCTATTATAATAATATTTTGCCTGTATATAGTTCAGACATCTCTACAGAGGCCCAAAGAGAATTTTTGAAATATGTAACTTAGAAGTAGGTTTATCCATATTTTACGATAACAGAGAGGATCAATTTAAAAAAAAAACCGCTGATAATTACACTCAAGAACATTGAAAATAGCGACCCAAGAAGAAAGCATCGGATTGAAATGAAATTTAATACACATAATGACACAGATGAGAGATTCACTTCATCTCAAAAACAAGACAATTAAACGAATACAGGGTGTGAAACGACACAAATACTGGGCAACTTCAATAGCGCGTTGGACCACACCTCCAGTTGCAATACATGCCACCACACGGTCCGGCATTAAGTTGATTAGACACCTTATGTTGTCCTGAGGCAGATGAGCCCACAAATCTTGCACAGACAACTCTAAATCATGTACAGAGTGACACGATGGCATCTGCCGTTTTAGATGATCCCACACGTGCTCTACAGGCGACAAATCGGGGCAGCGGGCCGGCCATGGAAGAGTCTGAAAATGACGTAGGAAGTCTTGAGCAACTCTTGCTGTATGTGGAAGAGCATTATATTGCTGAAAAATTGCCCCTGGGAGACCATTTAGGAAAGGTCCTACATGGAGTCGAAGAATATCATCAATGTTACGTTGGCCCGTTAAGGTTCCACGCATCACAATTAAAGTGGACCGGCTATCATAGGCTATGGCCCCCCAGACCATTCAACAGCTGTGCGGGCAGTGTGACGTAGAACAGGGGGGGGATTGTACCTCTCACCAGGGCGTCTCCACATCCGTACGCGGTTATCATCTGTCCCCAAAACAAAAAGGATTCATCACTAAACAACCTTTTGCAATCTGTGACATTCCACATTGATCTGGCTTGGCACCACTGTAGACGCAGTTGCCGATGTTCCGGTGTTAAAAGGAGTGCAC